>OY804598.1:25327822-25507229 GCA_963680895.1 Fragum sueziense
AGAGGGGGGTTCGTTTGAACCCCCTCTGGATCCGCCATGGGGGGGTAGTTTTCGTAGTACTACACAATTTTGACTGAATTTCTGCTCGAATATGAATTGATCAGGCTACATAGGGTGGTTTGTTTGACCCCCCCCCCCCTCCACCCCCCCCCCCCCCCCCCCCCCCCCCCCCCCCCCCCCCCAGAAGTCCCTCTGGTTCCGCCACTAACAAGGGTTGTGAAAACACATTGCATTTGCCATTCAAAAATGAGAAGAATGCGATACCAAAAAATTTGGACTAAATCCGCCAAAGGTGAATACAAATGTAGGTGGGTTCAACCTTGGCTAGCGAAGATTCTGACATAAAATGACCAATAAAGTTCTGGTTGTTTCATGTGGAAGTTTCAATATCATCGGTCCTAGTGTCAAATATTTCTGGGTTGTCAGCCACAATTCACTTGCCCACAGCTTATTTGGGACACAACCAGTAATCTTTTTGATAACCCCTTTTTCGCCAAATTCCAGGGGGGTCATGACCCCCTGACCCCCCGTCCCCCCTCTGGATCCGTGCATGAACTTCAATCGAATAATTTGGAGAGTATTCCTTTGAAGTTGAGCATGTGCTCATGTGTATGTAAGTTTTTTCGAGAGAACCAGGGCCAGAACTACAGGTAAGAGGTTGTGTTGGCATTTAATAATGCAATATGTCTTTGCAGACCCATCAAACATTATGTTGTGGGTACTCATTGGAATCGTCTTGTTGAGACGATTCAAATAAGTACCACAACATAGGGTTTGGATTTGAAATTAAAATTATAAAATGCCTTTACCCTCTCTTACCTGCTGCTCTGTTAAACTCTGACTGTCTTGTCGGAAAGGATATTTGATGGATTAAATGTCAAACAGATAAAATTTGTAATATTTGAAACAGCCATGGTTATTTGATAGGTTGACTGAGAGTGAGTCATTTCCCAATCTTTCTGGTACATTTAATACACAGAATAAAACAAACATTTCAAAGGGTCAGGGCAAAATTAAACATTGTAAGGAAATCATTCTTTTCCAAACAACAAAATGTTAATCTGATCATATTTGAAATCGCTTGCAGACAAGCAAATGGATCCTACTGCAGGACTGTTAATTGGAATAAGTTATAAAATGTTGAAAGACAAGGAGAGAATGTTGCTTATGAGAATTTCTTCTTTTCTTGCAATGCTTCCAACACTTTCTTTGTCTTGTAATGCAAAAAACAGTTACTTTTGTTTAACAAAGCCATAAGGGTAAAATTTTTGACCTAATGGTTCATTAAAAATCTGCCCTTTCATTAATACTTTTTTTGACTGACAAGCCTCTGCACCTTGCCTATTGATCTATGTTCTTTTTATACGCCCGTCGAAGACGGGACGTATTATGGGATCACCCGTGATGTCCGGCGTCCGGCGTCCGGGCGTCCGGGCGTCCGGGCGTCCGGGCGTCCGGCGGCGTCCACTTCTTTGTCCGGAGCATAACTCTGTCACCTTAAGTCCGATTGACTTTAAACTTGGCAGTTATATTCTTCTCATCATTACGGAGTGCAGTGCACAAGAACCATAACTCTACCTGGCTTATTTTTTGAGTTATTGCCCTTTGTTGTTTTTCAAACTTGAATCTTGTCCGGAGTATATCTCTAAAAGTATAATAGCTAGGATCATGAAACTTCATGGGTGTATAGATCTCACCAAGGGGGAGTGCAGTGCACAAGAACCATAACTCTACCTGGCTTATTTTTTGAGTTATTGCCCTTTGTTGTTTTTCATACTTGAATCTTGTCCGGAGTATATCTCTAAAAGTATAATAGCTAGGATCATGAAACTTCATGGGTGTATAGATCTCACCAAGGGGGAGTGCAGTGCACAAGAACCATAACTCTACCTGGCTTATTTTTTGAGTTATTGCCCTTTGTTGTTTTTCATACTTGAATCTTGTCCGGAGTATATCTCTAAAAGTATAATAGCTAGGATCATGAAACTTCATGGGTGTATAGATCTCACCAAGGGGGAGTGCAGTGCACAAGAACCATAACTCTACCTAACTTATTTTTTGAGTTATTGCCCTTTGTTGTTTTTCATACTTGAATCTTGTCCGGAGTATATCTCTAAAAGTATAATAGCTAGGATCATGAAACTTCATGGGTGTATAGATCTCACCAAGGGGGAGTGCAGTGTACAAGAACCTTAACTCTACCTGGCTTATTTTTTGAGTTATTGCCCTTTGTTGTTTTTCATACTTGAATCTTGTCCGGAGTATATCTCTAAAAGTATAATAGCTAGGATCATGAAACTTCATGGGTGTATAGATCTCACCAAGGGGGAGTGCAGTGCACAAGAACCATAACTCTACCTGGCTTATTTTTTGAGTTATTGCCCTTTGTTGTTTTTCATACTTGAATCTTGTCCGGAGTATATCTCTAAAAGTATAATAGCTAGGATCATGAAACTTCATGGGTGTATAGATCTCACCAAGGGGGAGTGCAGTGCACAAGAACCATAACTCTACCTAACTTATTTTTTGAGTTATTGCCCTTTGTTGTTTTTCATACTTGAATCTTGTCCGGAGTATATCTCTAAAAGTATAATAGCTAGGATCATGAAACTTCATGGGTGTATAGATCTCACCAAGGGGGAGTGCAGTGTACAAGAACCATAACTCTACCTGACTTATTTTTTGAGTTATTGCCCTTTGTTGTTTTTCATACTTGAATCTTGTCCGGAGTATATCTCTAAAAGTATAATAGCTAGGATCATGAAACTTCATGGGTGTATAGATCTCACCAAGAGAAAGTGCAGTGCACAAGAACCTTAACTCTACCTGGCTTATTTTTTGAGTTATTGCCCTTTGTTGTTTTTCATACTTGAATCTTGTCCGGAGTATATCTCTAAAAGTATTATAGCTAGGATCATGAAACTTCATGGGTGTATAGATCTCACTAAGGAGGAGTGCAGTGCACAAGAATTTTAACTCTACCTAGCCTATATTTTGAGTTATTGCCCTTTGTTGTTTTTCATACTTGAATCTTGTCCGGAGTATATCTCTAAAAGTATTATAGCTAGGATCATGAAACTTCATGGGTGTATAGATCTCACTAAGGAGGAGTGCAGTGCACAAGAATTTTAACTCTACCTAGCCTATATTTTGAGTTATTGCCCTTTGTTGTTTTCATACTTGAATCGTCCAGGGCATATCTCGAAAAGTGTAATAGCTAGGACCATGAAACTTCATGGGTGTATAGATCTCACTAAGGAGGAGTGCAGTGCACAAGAATTTTAACTCTACCTAGCCTATATTTTGAGTTATTGCCCTTTGTTGTTTTCATACTTGAATCGTCCAGGGCATATCTCGAAAAGTATAATAGCTAGGACCATGAAACTTTTACCATCCCGCTCCCCCTGTTGACATAAAGCAGTGTTACGGGCGTATCTTGTGACAGTTTGACACCTTGTTATCACAGTGTTTTCCAAGGCTCTATGAGGAGCGGACGTGGTGCAGTGGTAACGCGCTGGACTTATAACACAGGGGTCGCTGGTTCGATCCCCCGCTTCTCCGGTCTTTCGGATGAGACTTTAAACCGAGGCCCCGTCTCCATATGACCTTGGCTGTTGAGTGGGACGTAAAACCCCATACAATCCAATCCAAGGCTCTATGTTAAAAGTAATATCAAAGTAAGGGATTTTTAGGTCACCTGACCGAAGGTCATGGTGACCTATTGCGACCGTGTTTCGTCCGTCGTCGTGCGTCGTCCGTCGTGCGCCGTGCGTTAACTTTTAACATTTTCGACTTCTTCTTGAGAACCATTGGACGGATTGCAACCAAACTTGGCAGGGAGCATCCCCATGGGAAGCCGCTTCAGATTTGTACGAATCATGGAGTTATCTCCCTTTGGGGCCCCATAAGGGGCCAAAAAGGGGTTAAATAGGGTACATCTTAAAAAATCTTCTTCTCATGAACCGGTTGTTGGATTTGATTCACATTTGATATTTAGAGTCTTTAGGGCAAGGACAACAAAGTTTGTACAAGAGAAAAAAATCCGTCCAGAAATGGCCGTGCTGGGGATGGGGGATGGGAAGGGGGGTCGCGTTATTAGTTAACTTAACATTTTCGACTTCTTATTAAGAACCATTGGACAGATTTCAACCAAACATGGCAGGAAGCATCCTAATAGGAAGCCTCTTCAGATTTTGTACAAATCATGGAGTTATCTCCTTTTTGGGGTCCCATAAAGGGCCAAAAAGGGGGTAAATTGGGTACATCTTAAAAAATATTCTACTCATGAACCGGCTGTTGCATTGGATACATATTTGGAAGTTAAAGTCTTTAGGGCAAGGACTACAAAGTTTTGTACAAGAGAAAAAAATCTGTCAATAAATGGTCGTGCTGCGGATGGGGGATGGGAGTGGTTCACGTTATTTCTTAACTGAACATTTTCTACTTCTTTTTGAGAACCATTGGACAGATTTCTACCAGACTTGGCAGGAAGCATCCCAATGGGAAGCCGCTTCAGATTTTTACAAATCATGGAGTTATCTCCCTTTGGGGCCCCAAAAGGGGCCAAAAGGGGGTAAATAGGGTACATATTAAGAAATGTTCTATTGTTGGATTGAATTCACATTTGGTATTTGAGTCTTTAAATAAGTTTATACAAGAAAAAAATAGACTGTCAAGAAATGGTGGTGCTGGGGGGGGGGGGGGTGCTTTTAGTTAACTTTTAACATTTTCCTTAAATGTTTCTGCTCATTTGATTCAGGTGACCGATAAGGCCCTCTGGGCCTCTTGTATTTTAAAAGGTTAATTTTGCAAGACCAGAGGTCAAAGATAAAAAGGTAAACAAAGATGTTTATTGACCAGCAAACTTGACCTTTAGTTTATCCATACACGAAGTTATCTGTCTTGACCATATCCGTAAATAATAAATGACCCTTTGTAAGGTTTGCCAATTTGGCCCATGGTTAACACATTATCAGTCTATTGAGGCATCCCTCAGGACTTTCTATCCCTCTCCCGAACGACAAGATTTTAGGGTAGTCCAATTTAAAAGCTGCTACTGTACAGAGGACAAAAGGGATGCTGATAAAGATTGGATTTGTGTACAACACAGAATAGAAAATATTGAAGCAAAAGAAGAAAATGCTGATCATCAGCATTTTCTTCTTTTGCCTCAATGTTTTCCGAAGCGTTTCTTGTCAGGGACATCAAAACTGGGTCTTATTTGGGAAAGGGTTATATAAACCTTTACACAGACCACAAAATTGTGAACTGTACCAGATTCAAACCCTGTGCTAACATAATATATCCAAGGGCGGATCCAGGAATTTTTTCCAGAGGGGGTCAAAACCCAAGGTTGCTTTCCAGGGGGGCTCAAATTATGGCTTAACCCTTTCCCAAACAAGACCTGCTTTTGACGTCCTTAACCCATTACCACACAGTGACTCTTTTTGACTCCCTACGAGATAATGTTTTCTACCCAAAAAGACAACAAAATTTTAAATTTTATTCACTTGAAATTGTCGTCTGCAGCATCTTTGAATTTGATGTACGTCCTCTAGTGTCAATTTAGGAAATTGTTATTTAAGATTCGGGGAATATCAGATGACAATTTTTTTACCAGTCCATATTTAAAGTCTGCAGAGGAAGATCAGATCAGATCAGATTTTTGTTTAGTATTGAACATTATTGAGAAAAAAGCTGTTTGACTTTGTTACTAGAATTTTCTGAATTCTGTTAAACTTTTCCAAAATTATTGTACTGTGTGTCCTCATAAATAGGTTTGGTTAGGAATATTAATTAAGGCTAGAATGAATTAAGAGAAATGAAGAAACAGCACAACAAGCTTTTTCTCCTTTGATCTAAATGTTTTATTTACTATGACATAAATTATCTGTTTATGTAACATCTACTGCAACAACATACAATCTCAGCCTACCAGTATGTAAATTAATGTTGTAAGATAATTGCAGAATTGCAAAGAGTTAAAGTGACATTAGTATCCGTAGGCCCAAATCCCTTATGATCCACAGAAGTTGGCTTTTAGCATGTTGTCGCACCGTTTATAGACTTTATAAGACAGTATACAAAATTCATACAGCAAATGATATAAATCGATAATCATGCAGCGGTGTAAAGATATGTAAAACATTCAAAGTGGGCAGATACTGCCAGATAGTGTTTACGAAATGATGTGATATTGGGTTTTAAATCCGTCGTAATCTAAGCCAATACAGATCAGACAGAGCTGACATTTGGCACAGAGGAAAATTAAAGGCCATATTTCATTTATGTACAGTTATTTTTACAGTAAATTATCCGGAAAATAAGTAAGTAACAGTAATATGTGTATCTTTAAGTTATACAAAGGTACCTAAGACAATGAAAGTCCGAGTCAATGAATAACAATAACAGTAATCTTTTCTTGCACTTTTTTTTTGGACTGGACTACATTGTCATGATTTAAGATTAAAAGGATTTGCAGATGCCAGGAAAACATTCAATTTGGAATTAAAAAGTAAAAAAAGCAAACATAGTTACGATTACTCATAGTCTTAAAAATTTAAAAATATGAAAAAGAATATAAGAATAAAAGAATAAAAGAAAAAACAAAACTATTCAATTTGGTAACAAAATATTTGAGGAAATGGAATAAATGCAGGTAAGGGTCACCATACTTTCCTTTTCTTTCATTGTTTTCAGAAGACTCCTTTATCAGAGACATCGATTATCAAAACCAGGCAATGAATGTTTTGGAAAAGGTTTAGATGGAGTTTGGATACAAGGAACTACATTTTACTAATGAGGAACTTATTTTCGTTATCTTCTTTAAAACAGAAATATTGAACACTTGTAAATGTCACAGGGAACATAATGCACCATGATATTTTCATCCATCAACCCTTTCCCACAATATCCCTGTTTTTGGCATGTATATCTAGAGATGACAATGTTTTCTGCAAAATTTGAGGGAAAGACAGATGAGATATACTACTGATTGATATAAGCAATACCATACTTTCTTCTTAATCTTAAATTCTTACGCATGACGCCATGTTCAAGGCATAAAATGTTTGCCCTGTTTGTCCGTGAAAAATCTTGATCAAATGAGCACAACTAAAATTAACTAATATTGAAATGTAAGTGATAGATCTAGCCCATATTTCTCATGTTGGTTCCTTTTGGCTGTGGCAAGACCCTTCTTGCGATATCAAGGTCAATCTCAAGGTCATGCTAAAAAAGAAGAAAAAAAGCAAAAAAAAACCCCAAAACCACCAACAACAAAAACCTACTGTTCTTTTTTCTATCAAAATTCCGTCTCTGGCTGTATTTATCAACATTTTATAAATTGCTTGTCTAAAGCAAAATTACATAACAAATCATCTGATTTGATGATGTGTCTTGGCCAATCAGATGGATTGTTATATGATTTTAAATGTACAATTCTTGAATTTAGACTGGTGAATACAACCCCTGATATTCTGTAGTGGCTTTGACTATGGACCAGTTAGAAATGTCTGTCTGAATAATTCAATTGTCTGGGAAAGGGTTTTGCAGACAGAGATGATGGTTTTTATCGCTTATAAATTTCTTTTTTTTGATGAACTGTAGATAGGTAATGGTAATTTAATGGAGACCTGGCAAAAAGTGTATTTTCTTTTAACGGTATATCTTCAAAGATTATCAGTCCGCTCAAAATTTTTGTTTTCATCATGATTGGTGAAGGGAAACGAAACTGTGTATGGAATGCCACAAAGCTCTTGTTCTGAAGTTTTTATGCTCCCCGAAAAAATTTCGGGGGAGCATATAGTCGCCACGCTGTCCGTCCGTGTGTCCGTCCGTCCGCCCGTCCACAGCCATATCTCAGCAACCCTTGGACCAAATTCAATGAAACTTCACATGTGAACTCCCTGGGTCAATACCTAGAAGCTTTTTTCTCCGTTTGTAAATTTAAGGCTGTGTCATGGAAAAAGGGGCCTTAGTGTAAAAATTAGTTTTTCTCTTATTTCTCTTCATCTAATTGGCAGAATTTAATGAAATTTTGTGCTCATGTAATAAATAGGATGTTCTATACCATATTCGATAAATAATGTGTGTACAAAAAAGCTGTCATGGGAAAAGGGGGCTTAATGTATGATAGTGTTTATTTTGTGACAAGCACTTATTCGGGGAGCATAATACGTCTGTGACGGCTCTTGTTATGCCCTCAATTTTGGTCAAATTAAACCTATAACCCATGTCTAAACAAGACTTGGTTTTGATGTCATTACTGTAAAAGTCTTAGGAAAATATTTAGGTTAAAGGAGAAAATGCTGTTAATCTGCATTTTCTCCTATTGCCTCAATATTTTCTATGCTGCATTGTACACAAATCTAATCTTTATCAACTTTCAATTCTTGTATATATTGGAACAGTATAAAATCTTGTTTGGGAAAGGGTTGGACATAGCTACAGATTAGTGGGAGTGAATACATTCTAACTTTTGTTATTTCACTTCTAAATTCTAAGTTGTGGGTACTCATTAGAATGGTCTCCAGCTGATTCTAATGAGTACCCACAATAGGGTTTGATGAAAAATAAATGAAATATTACATTTTGAAATGCTTTCGCTCCCTCTAATACACAGCTGTGGTTTAAGACATCCACTTCTTTTCATTTCTCTTTGCAGTATTGATAAAGTACAGAAGATAACCTCTCCAGTTTTAGTGATTCATGGTACGGAAGATGAAGTGATCGATTTCTCTCACGGACTTGCGATATTTGAGCGCTGTCCTCGGACAGTCGAGCCGTTGTGGGTCGAAGGTGCTGGACATAATGACATTGAACTGTACGGACAGTATTTAGAGCGCTTAAAGCAATTCATCAGCTCGGACTTGGCCGTCAATTGACATGAGGCCCGGGAGGGGGGACAAGCCAACAACGCAGGTGATGAACCGTCAGGTATTGAACACATGGGAATCGCGTCGGAAATTGAGACTCTGTTATGACGATAACTGGATTATGTAGCGGAATTTATTTACATCAATGTTTTGGTAGATTGCATGATTTTGATATTTTATGGAAAAAATATTTGGTATTCAATTTTATGACAAATTTCTTTTCTTTGACAGAAAATACTTTTTTGGTCTTAACCCTTTCCTAACAATGACATAATTGACCAAACGCCGACTGTCAATCAAAAACATCGATTAGCCAATGGACGATCACAAAAATCTCATGCCCCAATTGTTCATCGTTGCACGTGGTTTTGTATCGATTTATCGACTGACAATCAAAACAATCGACATACCTATGGCAAAGAATTTTGTGCTAACAATAGACTAGGTTCAACGTTATGTTTTGATAAACCGTCGGTGTTGTTATAAAATCTCGTAACTACGGCTTAAATCAAGCCGTAGTTACGAGATTTTATAACAACAACTACGAAATACTACTTTGTCTGTCCGAATTTACGCCACGATTAACTGGATAAAATCGTTCCCATTAACGACCACATGTCCATTGTTTGCCTTAAATTCTATGTTGGGCGGAGCGATCTGTCGATTGGCGTTTGGTCAATTTGACACCCTTGATAGAAAAATGGATCATGCTGCGAAAACAGTGAGGTAATGGAAGAAAGTGCTGACAGCCAGTATTTTCTCCTTTTGCCTCCATATTTTCTCTGTTGTATTATACTCAAAATTTATCTTTATCAACATCTATTTTGTCGTCTGCCACAGCTTTCTATAATTCTAGCAGTCTAAATTTTTGCAGTCTGAAAAAGGGTTAGAGTTACTGTGTATAAATGTTTCTCTGGTAGCTAGAAAGTTGGTACCTGGTAAAAGATAGAATAAGTCTACTTCGTGATTTCATTTCATTTAAAAGTAATCATTTAATATGTGTAAAAATGAAAAGGCTCCTTCTGGCATTTGAGAATGTGATTCCAGATCAGCCTTTGCCTTTGCAAAGTCTGATCAAGACCCATTCTGTACTCATCAAGCTACTTCATTTTCATACTGCACCTCAGTAAGGTAAAGGCTAATCAGTATCCATAGATGTATCAAATGCCAAAAGGACCCTTTACCAGAGGCGCGTTCTTTAGAGCGAGATTTTTTAAGAGTGTTTTGGATAAAGCGTTTTTAAGACCGAGACTTGGACCGAGCTGTTCCGAATGCTCCATCATGACGTCATTTGTATAAAGTATGGAGCATTCGGAACACCACGGTTTATGAATAATGGAGTGTCCGGAACAACTCGGTCAAATATCTTTTATATTGTTAGTACAGAGTTGACCAAGGGGTTCCGCACGAAATATAGGGTAATGGCGCCTCCCATTGAGTGTCTTAAAAATTTTGGTCGAAAGAACGCTTTATCCTAAAATATCTTAAGAAATCTCAAGATATCTCAAGAAATCTCGCTGTAAAGAACGCACCTCAGATGTGGCTCATTTACCTTGTGTACCGTAAAGTCCTTTGTAAAATTAACTTCTGACCACAGCTATTCAGACATTCATGCATTATATAATATAGAAAAAAATATTTCAAATTTTATAACAAAACAAATTCAAAAGACTTTTAAGTTGTATGGTGGCTATATTTTTCAACAACAATGAATTATAATGTCATACTTAATATAAAACACTGCAAGCATAACTATCTTGAAATTTATACACAGATCAATATTTTTGCAGATTCTTTCTTTAAGAAAATTAAGAATGATCAAAATTTATTAGAGAACTGCTTACAATATTAACAAGAGACAAAAATCTTAATTCTTTACATTACTAAGCTGAACATGAGCTATCCGAAATGACTTCTGTAATTTAATGAAGCTTTAGCATAAGGCCAAAATGTGAAGCATAATATGGAACTAAACATTTTTATGTGGTATTGCCAGAAATTGCTTGACATGACCAAGTTTCATACTGAAATATTTTCTTCTCTTGCAATATTTGAAAGTCAGTAGGTATGTTAAAAATAAAAAGTTTCTGGAGTTTGACAACTTATCTATTCTTTTAAAATTGGGGAAAGTTACAAGTTTTAAAGCCTTGAAAAAGTTAATTTGCATAATTTATTAATCTTCCTTAGGTCGAATACATAAAAATTGTGAATGATTGCATGGTTATTGTATTCTTTGTCTTAGCAACAGATAAGAGGGGTTTAAATGACAACCTTAATTAGTTATTTACAATCCAAATCCTATGTTGTGGGCACTCATTAGAATCGTCTCAACGATTCTAATGAGTACCCACCACATAGGATTTAACGAACAATTAACTCATTACCAGACGACATCATTTTGGACTGTTCCAATTTGAAAGGAATTGCAGAAGACAATTCAAGTTGATGGAATTTTTAGAATCTTTCCATTTTGGGTTACAAAACATTGTGGAAAATGAAGAAATTGCTTGTCACAAGCAAAAAAATTCTTCATTTTCAAAAATGTTTTTCCAAACTATTTCTTGTGAGAGAGCCAAAAGTGTCACTGTGCGGTAATGGGTTAAAGGAAGTATTGTATAATGATAAGTCATTACCCCCTCTCATCTGTAGTTCTGCTTTGTTGACTTTGTTTATATAGCTGCTTTTCAACAAAAATCTCATAACTGCAGCTTAATCCTTTCTCAAACGACAAAATTTTAGAGTGTTCCAATTCGAAAGCTGCTGTAGACGACAAAATTGATGCTAAAAAGGAAGTAATTTGTGTACAATATAGCACAGAAAATTTTGAGACAAAAGGAGAAACTGCTGGTTATCAGCAGTTTCTTCTTTTGTCTCAATGTTTTCCCAAGCCTTTTCTTTTAAGAACGTCAAAACAAGGTCTTGTTTGGGAAAGGGTTAAAACAAGGTCAGTTACGAGGTTTTCGTTGAAAAGCGGCGATGTATCAAACCTTCATGTTTTGTTGTTATTTCTCCTATATCTTGTAAACTTTACACTTGTTTATGTCATTCCTTGCACTTACTTTAAAAAGAACAAGATCACCCTTTGTATGCTTAAGGCTCCAGTGTCTATTCTAGGATCAAAAAAGTAGGGGGGGGGGGGGCTTGTTGAAAATCAACAACATTGCGACAAAGATTGGAATCTTTGCTCTTTCTCTATGTAAAAAAATCCTCAATAGACATAAAAAATAGGTTTTTTTTTTTCCAAAAGTATGTGCTAAAATGCACAACCCCCCTCCTAGAATAGACATTGTAGTCTGATCTTGGCAAGCACTGCCTGCTTCATGTGTCCTAGTATAAGACTAATTGATCCTTTCCAAAACAATGCCTTGTTTTTATGTTCCCAAAGAGAAAGTTTAAAAACATTGGAGGAAAAGAAGAAAAATCCTTAATGTTGACTAGAAAAATCCTTAATGTTGACTAGAAAAATCCTTAATGTTGACTATAAGCATTTTCTCCTTTTCACATCAAATTTACTTTGCTGTCTGCGACACCTTTGAATTTGGACCTGTCATAACCCTTTCCCAACCAAATCCCTGTTTTCCTTACGCCTTTTCTATTACAGAAATAAAAGCATGTCCTGTTTGGAAAAGGGTTAAAGGTTAATAATTCGACTCAGTAGCAAAGATACAAATTTGAACTTATGGTAACTGAAGTGCTTGCTTTTCATTTGATAAAAAAAAAGATCTTCCTTTTTCTGCCAACTTTGTTATTATTTTTGTTTGTTGTATCTTTTCACTTGTTTGAAATTATGTTCTGTTCTTTCAAAGAATAGAATCACAGAAATGTATGTGCATTTATCTGCATTTCAAAAATATCTTTAAAACTTGATTAATCCTTTCCCAAACAACAAGTTTTGACGACCTTATGGAAAATAGCATTGGACAGCATTATATATTGAGAGAAGAAAATGATGTTCTCCAGTTTTAGTGCCCCCATATCGAAAGATTGGGGGCATATTGTTTTACTTGTGTCCATCCGTCTGTCTGTCCGAAAAATTAACATTTGCCTTTTCTCCAAAAGTCATCCCTTAACCCTGATCAACCCTTTACACGAAAACTTAACATTTTAGAAAAATAGCCATTTCGGGGCATTCATGTTTCACAAACACTTTTTGTTTTTCTCACATTACTTTTCATGCTATAAAACGCTTATTTCCATTCATTATGTGTTCTGCAATACCACTGAAATTTGACCAGTCAAGAAATTATTCATTTGGGAAAGGATTAAGTGTATCTGGTATCATTGACAATTTAGTTTCCAGTAACTTATTACACCAAAAAAAGTCATTACTTTACATTTCATTTTGTAAATTCATTCCTTGATTATAATCAAATGTTATGTTATGATTTGGGATAACAAGTGTCTTTTTATTCCCCATGTTGATGGATTGATATAGGTTTTTGCATGTCTATCTGAAAATCCTTTAACATTGGCAGTAATTTCTGTATGACAGGTCACATATGATTAGGATGGTTACATGGTTTGATTGGAACCAAATAATAGCCATGATATTGACAGATTTTTCCATATAAGGACATTTTATCGAAAATAGCCGTGGAAAAACTGTAATGTCAAAGAGTCAGTAAACTGCAGATGACCTCTTCCAATAGCCTTTTCCATCTGTTTACACTTTCCCAAAACAAGCCCTAGTTAGGTATCCTTAATTTGAAAGGCTTTAGAAAGCATTGAGGTAAAAGTAAGAACATATTGATAGCCAGCATTTTCTCCATTTTGTGGTAATATTCTGTGTTATATTATTAATCAATATCCATTTGGTCATCTGCAGTAGCTGTCAAACAGGTCCGGTCCAGTCTTTTATTTTGCCATTTTGTAAAGGGTAAACAATTTACCAGTAACAATTTACTGTATAAGGATTTCTTCATTACAAAAGCCCTTCCAGGAGGACACCAGAAAATTGTTTTATGTATTAACCTTGAGGTAGTCCATTCCTAATGAGACACAGGCAATGTCAAAATTGTTTGTGCGACATTGTTAACATTCATTACATATCGATGGCTCGGCGCGAAACGGTTGAAACTGCCTTTATGTTTATAGGCAGATACAACTGTTTCGGACTAAGCCATCAATATCTGAACCTATTTGGGTGACATGGCAAACATTTTGCGTTGGAATGCCACACTGACGAATGTTTATGATGTCGCCCAAACATGTTCTGAAAGAGGTTACGGACATTTAGATTTTGCCAACATTGTGCTCTTTATTTTTCATACGGACAACTTACATTTTTCAAGCAAACATACATGGACAAGTAGTCAATTTAAAGATATCAGAACCCCTGCCAAATAATTCCAACGTCCGGTGAATTTCATTAGGGTTGGACTACCTTATCCATTTCCTGAATTGCAAAAATTTACTCAGTTTTGTGTTGATGTGAACTTTGAAGAAATAGACATATGAATGATTTCTGCCACAGTGTCCAATATAGACCAATTTTGTTGTCTTGAAAAGGGTTCTTCCCACTTCGCATGTCTTTGCACAGTTTCTACCCAGCGCATGCAAACTTGTATTTGATTTTCGTATGTTGTATTGTTTATCATTTATTTTTGTTGTACCACATTTGCTTTAGATGTCCTTTTCAAGAATACATTGCATGTATGTCATCAAACCTGCCTTTGTGTTTATTACTTTTACCAAGAGCTACAGATAAAAGGGAGTGATCTGAGCAATTTCAGGAAGTTATTTCTCATCCAAATTATATGTTGTAGGTACTCATTTGAATTGTCTTTGACAAGGCAGTTCTTATGAGTAATAAGGCCGCAGCCTTAGCACAGTTGGTAGCGCATTTGCCTCTCATTCGAGATGTCCTGGGTTCAATACCCAGCAGCGGCTAATACCCTTTCTGACAAAATTTTCACCCGCCAATGGGTTTGAAATGGTTAACCTAAGTGAGCGAGCAGCTGGAGGCTCGGTAAGGGTGTTGTGGTAGTACTGGTTTGAGAAACAACAGGAATCCATGGGTAGGTGCTCCAGCCTTGCAGTTGAAAACGGCGTAAAACCCCAATAAACTCAAACTCTAATGAGTAATAAGTACCAACAACATAGGATTTGATCAGTGATAATTGATATTGCTTTTCAACAAAAACCTCGTAACTGCAGCTTGTTATAAGCTGCAGTTACGAGGTCTTTATTGGAAAACATTGATATACAGTTTGCATGTTTGTGTAATTCTGTTTTCTACTTTTCATCACTCCCTCCTATCTAAGGCTATGTTTGACCTTTCCTCCCTACACTTCTTTGTCCTGATGGATATTACCAAGCTGTAGATCTCATCCTAAGATAGGATGATGATATTTTGATTGGCAAGTGGAAAACAAGTGTAAGTGCATGTTACAATAGTTTTGCATTAACCCTCAAATATTTGGAAATCTATTAAGGTAGAATATCCGTATAGTTGCCATTTTGAGATTCATAAAACATCTGATTCTTTTGGGCGCCACCCTTACGTATCAAAACTCATTCGGGCACAGTCGTAAACATTGGGCGGTGGAAAGTTCCACGCCAAATGTTTTTGAAGTCGCTCAAATAATTCTCACGTCACCCGAATCTCATAAGGGGTAGACTACCTTAATGTCATTTACTGATATAACCCAATGATGTTGGAACTCCTTAGAATTATCTTGACAAGACATTTAAAATGAGTACCAATCATGGCTAAGAATTGGGATATATCACAATGTGTCAATCAAAAATATCCATCGACCCATCAAATCAGCCCTGTAATACTTGTATCATCATTTTAGCCAACATACTGCAAACTGAGGACAGAATGGAAACTTTGTTTGCTGCTGAAATGCAAACACAGCTCTGATATCTTTTCCCAAATGGCAAGAATTTGATTATATCCATAGACATCAAAATGGATGCAGAATAAAATAGGATATGTGTAAAATTTAACACAAAAAATTTGAGGCAAAAGGAGAAAAGCTTGTGATTAGCATTTTGTTCTTTCCCCAAGTTTTGTTCTATAGGGATGTCAAAACATAGACTGGGTTCCAGACTGATCATTTTTCCCTCCTTTACTTTCTCCGGTCCAAAGATCAACACGATCAAAAACGGATGCCGCGATATCTAACGGGTATTGATTTTTTATGCGCTATCTTATTGACCAAATTGTATATTGACGACTGAACCCAGGCTAGTCAAAACATTTTCTTGTCTGATAAGGGATACGAGGGACGGTCGGAAAGTAGTTGGACTTTTGACTAGTTCTCTAAAACCATTTAACTTTTTAACAAGATTCTTTCAACACTGTTTAAACAAATTGTCCGTCTGTATCTATGCATTTTTGCCATGTTAGTAGGAGCTTTACTTTTCCCGCTATCAACCATGACGTAGACCCACTGTATTAGGTACTGTGTAACAACCGGTATCAAAGGCGCCCTGGTCTCAAATTTCTTCCCAGCAAGCATTTTCATCAGTTCTAGACACAAATAAAAGTCATATGGGGTAAGGTCTGGGCTATAAGAAGAGTAAAACAACTTTTGTCATGGGTAATGGTTGATAATCTCCACTGTAGATGCGGTGGTATGGGAGCGTGCGTAATCGTGAAGTAGAAAACATGTTTCTTTGCTAATCTTGGACGTGTTTACCTCAGCATT
This sequence comes from Fragum sueziense, assembly GCA_963680895.1. Taxonomy (NCBI): domain Eukaryota; kingdom Metazoa; phylum Mollusca; class Bivalvia; order Cardiida; family Cardiidae; genus Fragum; species Fragum sueziense. The sequence continues at coordinate 25,344,357 of OY804598.1, forward strand.
TATTCTTTGTATTTTTTTCTGAATTGCTTCAGAATTGTACTTGACAATGACAGTTTTTACCATTTGACATGAAATGACCAACTATCAATCCTCGTGAATCCACAAAAGCAACAAACATGACTACCAGCCGAAGGTAACATCTTAATCTTTTCCTGGGTGGGGAACCAGCTCGTTTTCATGGCTGCTTTGACTGAGTTTTTATCCCAAGTTCGGGATTATTAACCCACATCAGTGATAACGTAGTTCAAAAACTTAACTTCTTCGCGATTAAAATGACTAGAATGTTCGTTTGTTTTGGTTACCCTTGTTGTTCCTCTAACAAATTGCCTATGCTACAGTAAACCCCTATCACATATAAGTGGGCAGAATATTGTGTATATTTGGGACAGCGGGGTCCCTTTCGTCAGCACGCCTAACGACTTTGTTGACCACTAACGCTATCGGTACACCTGGACAGACGGTAGACAGGTACCAGGCACTGAACTTTGGGGAATCAGCAGCCCAGATACACCTGTTAGCGGCAAACTGCTATATATGACGAATGAGTCCCTGTCACCTTAGGGGTCCACTGCACTCCTATATTTATATTTATCTCCACCTTGGAGCACAGAGTATGTTTCGGATGAAACAAGCAAGAAAACGATTAACAGTTCTAACAAACTACTTTAATGACGTTTATACAAGTCTTTTCATAATGTCATAGTATTCAAATCCATGTAATTCTTTAGCATTCAAATTCAAAGTTCAATATTCAAATATTAGGTTTTAACTGCTTTCCAATTAATTTCTCAAAATCTCAAACTTTCTGTATCTTTTCTCAAACTCTAACTATCTCTAACTGTTTCTCTTACTTCTTTCTAACTGTCCCCTGAGCCCAAACCCTACATTTTGTAGTGCAGGTATCAGATTATAGATTGACCAATCAAATTAAGTTTGCAATCAAACAATCAATATTCTGCCACATAGTAACAGCCAATGAAATACATCCTCAAGTGAGAACAAGTTCCTGATGTCCAGTAAAGGTGCAAATTACTACAATCAACTAAATAGGATTTGCTCTATCAGATTAATCATGAAATAATCAAATTAAGAAGAGGCTTAAGTTTAAGACATATTTGACTGATAGGAATTATCAAATAAAATGAGATATAAGACTTTACCTAGAATTAGCTTGTAACAGCATATAGAATTTTAAAGATTAAATTATCAACTACTTAAAGATCAAATAAAATTGTTTTAACCCTTAAATATATTATGTACAAAATATATACAATGTGTCTTTTCCACAATGTTTTCCAAAAAATCACTATTTATTTGATTATTCAAATTATTATTGATTTTATTAAATTTTATTATTGTCTCAGAGTCCTCTGTGACAGATACCCCCCTTGTTGAAGATGTTTGTCCTCAAACAAATTAGTACCGACATAGAGCACAATTCATATCATTCTGTAGTAACTGCATTGTTTTATATACTGCTTTCAATATCATTAATGCAAGACATGAAAATAATACCAAATGTAAAATAAAACTGAATTAAAACACTTGTAATTTATCAATGTCCATCGTGATAATCACTGATTTAAGTATGGTACAGTACAATCCTTCATAGTTTTGTCAAACATACATCAGAAAATGTGACTACACAATTTGAAAGCCAGAAACGGTTATAAGCTCTTGCCTAATGCCAATGTAAGCTTGATCACAAATTGCTCAGCCTAAAGTATGGAATACCAATGGGAAAATGGCTTTTCGAGATGATGAAAAAAGAAAGTAAATGAGAAAATTTTCATAATTTGCTGTTTATGCGCAAGAAAACATTTTCTTACCACTGCTCAAGTTTTTGCTTTTTGTGATCTGACAGTAAAAATCTTATAAAATTATTGAGTGTTCCAGGAGGGGTCTCATCTAATGTGATCCATTCTGGAGAAAGATAGGGATTTTTGTATGAGACTAGTAGCATCCAGCCTGAATCAAGTTTAATTTCATGAATTGAATGCACTGCTTTTAGTCCAACCTTTTTTCTGTTTTCTACTAAGTGTGAATCTTCTGTTTGAATGTGTTCAATTTTTAATTTCTTCATTCTTTCATTTTGCCAATTATATAGCCAATTGATGAAAGATGCTGCAATGTCATGTGCTGCGGTTATGGTTTTGTATTGTGGTTTATTTGACCCTATTTTTGTTATGTAATATGGGCGATGGTTTAATATGGTTACACCAACGCATTCTTCTGACTCATTGTTTTCTGTGCTCTGAATTTTGAAGTCATTCTGTGAATTTGTTTGTATTGAATTGAATTGCTTTTCATTGGTTTGTGCATTTGTTTGGGTTTCCTTCGTCAGTGATGCACTTGTTTGAGTTGCATTTGTTCGTGTGTCTTTTGAGACAGTTTTGTGTATTTTCACACTGTTCATGGAATTGTGTTTGTCTTCTGTGAAAAATTGGTGCTTTTGAAGTTTTTTCTTCCTTCTTTTTCCTGACATAGTTCTATTTGCATGAAATTCCCTGATTAGCTGATTGGGTATTTTGCATGGAAAATGCCATTCTGAGTGGCCATCTTGAAGTTTCAATTTGTAGTATAGAGCTCCATTGCTACGGCTAGATGCAAGAATTGTTTTAATTGCATCTGCACTGAATGGTTTGCATGAGTTGTTTGCACAGTCTTTACATGTGGGTGTCTGTTTGCAATGAACATCTTGTGTTTCATTTTGCTTGCTTGTAGATGGAGTGTTAGTGTTATCTTGATATTGCGTTTGTGGTTTGCTAGCAGAATTTTGCTTTTGCTTTTCACTATTGTTAGTGTGACCTTGATTTTTGTTAGTGTGCACTTGATCATTGGTCAAATGGTTAGTTTTAACATTTGTTAATGGGTTTTGATTAGGTAACTTTTGATTTTTAGGGTTATTACCTTTACCATTATTCTTACCCTTTTTGTCAACAGGATCAGTAACTTTCGTTCTGTCCTTTTTGTTCGACTTTGCGATTGTGCGTTTATTTAATTGTGCATTTTGCTCATTTTGTAGAGCCGCATCTATAGGTTCTTTTGACCGTTTCATTCTCTTATTGTTGTTTTGCACTGTATTATTCTCCAGATTTTGTTCCTGTGAGACAGTGTCCGTATTCTGGGGTTGATTTTCCCTTCTAATTTCAATGTTTTCCTGATCATCATTTCCATTTGGAATTTGGTCCGGATCCAACTCAATATTGTCCTGTTCCATTTCATCTGGTGGATTGGTTGGTCTGGTGTCAGGATCATAATAAGGTTTAAGTCTCATGGCATTGACTAAAGACTTGACTTCTTTATTTGAATGACAATGCCTGAGTTTATAGGTGTCGTTTGGACCTATCATGGTTATGTAGTAAGGACCGACCCACTTACGGTGCAGTTTTGGCGCCTTACCTACAGGTACCTTGGTGCAGTATAGCCATACTCTTTGAGCTGGTCTGTATCCAGGAAGTCTAGCATTCTTGTCGTACTGATGTTTGTACTTCTCTTGGGCATGCTTGATGTTATCCTTGGCAATTTTCCTGCAATTTTCCAAGTTGTTCAGTATTTTGCTGAGATGTACCTTGTAGTGTTGAGGCAGATTGTCTTTCGGCAGCAGGACTGTGTCTATGGGCAATCTCATTTCACGTCCAAACAGGAGAAAGAAGGGACTGAAATCGGTTGATTGTGTTGCTGGTGTGGACCTGTAAGCCATCATGATTCCTGGTAATAAGTCTACCCAATCATCTTGCTGGTTAGTGCAGTAAGCTCTAAACGCCTGGAGTAGATAGGAGTTCTTTGATTCCACTAATCCGTTCGTCATTGGATGATAAGCACTCGTGTAGGTGCGCTTTATCTCAAAGAGCTCTGCTAGGGCCTTTACCAAATTTGACATGAAGTTTTTACCACGGTCACTAAGTAACACTCGAGGGGCTCCATATCTTGCAATAATCTCCTGGAACAGTACATTCGCAACTTCTTCTGCTGACTGTGATCTGAGTGGGAAACACTCTGCCCACTTTGAGTAACTATCAACAACTAAAAGAATGTGTTTGTATTTATCCTTCGTTGTTGGGAGTCCACTCAAAATGTCCATGTGCCATCTGCTGAAAACATCATCCACTGACTGAGGATGCAAAGGTGGAGGTCTGGCATGGAAGGCTCTTTTGGACTGCTGACAGATCTCGCAAGTTTTAACATACTGCCGGATGTTTTCATACATCGAAGGCCAGTAGTACTTGTTTCGAACTGCAGCATAAGTCCTCTCAAAACCTTGATGACCGCCACCTGCTATACAGTCATGGTATGCTTTCAGTACATCATCCCGCAGAGTTTTGGGCACAGCAATCTGCTTCACAAGGCGTTCTTCCTCAGGCACTTTCTTAGCACGTCTGCTGTAAAAATGCAGGAGTACTCCGTCTTCTAAAGCGTAGTTGGCAGCCTCTGCAACTACAGTAGTTGCTCTTCTGGGATGGTCGGGCACAATCCTTTCGGAAAGATAGTTGTAGAGATCCTGGAAATCTGGACACTCCTTTTGATGTTTGATGAGGTCTTTGAATTCCAAGTTCTCCTGTTGCTCAACCTTGTCCAATGCAGCCATAACAGTTACCTCATCTTCCCCAGGATATACAAATGTAACCTGTGTAGGTTCCATGTATTCTGAAGAGAGTGAGCTGATATGATCGGCTAGTTCATTGGAATTAGTTGGTGTTGAGTTAGGATAATGTTGGCGCGACAGGAAGTCAGCATTTCCATTTGAGGTTCCAGCTCGGTGCTTTATTTCAAATGTGTAAGCTTGAAGAAGAATACTCCAGCGACCTAAACGACCTTGGCAATCCTTGATCTTCTGTAAATACTTAACTGAAACATTGTCAGTGTATACAGTGAACTTTTGGTTAGCCAGATAGTGCCTAAAGTGCTGTATTCCTTCGACAAGTGCAAGTGCTTCCTTGTCAGTAATGTGCCATTTGAGCTCATTCGCATGCAGTGCTCTTCCTCCATAGCATATTGGATGCTCACGTCCATCATGGATCTGTGACAACACATATCCTATAGAGTGTTCTGAAGAGTCAACAGCTAGAATGAACTCTTTGTTAAAGTCTGGATATTTGAGAATTGGTGCAGTTATTAGTTTGTGCTTTAGTGTGTTAAATGCTTGTTCACATTGATCTGTCCATTCAAATTTCCTATCCTTTTTCAATAAATCTGTCAATGGTTGTGCTGTCTTGGCATAATCTTTGACAAATTTTCTGTAATAGCCAAAGAGACCTAGTACTTGTTTAACTTGTTTTGCCGTTTTTGGTCGAGCAGCATTTCTGATTTTCTCAGTATTTACAGGCAAGACTGTCATACCATCTTCTGAGACAATATGACCTAAGTATTTGACTGACTTTGAACCAAATTTGCATTTTTGTGGGTGCAATTTCAGATTTGCCGCTCTCAAATTTTGAAAAACTAGGTCTAAATGAGTCAAATGCTCTTCAAAACTGTGAGAAAAGACTATGACATCATCAATGTATACAAGAGCTATTTTAAAGTTAAGATTCTTAAGTACTTTAGTCATTAAACATTGGAAGGACATCGGGGCGTTTACCATCCCAAAGCCGAGACGTTTCATTTGGTAGATCCCGGAATCTGTAATAAAAGCACTCTTGTGTTTGGTCGATTCGTGGAGGGGAACCTGCCAAAAGCCACTTCGCAGGTCGAGGGTGCTGTAAATTGAAGCCTTGGCATCTGCAAGAGTGTCAAACACATCCGTCATGTGAGGGATGGGAAATGACATCTGCTCGGTGACTGCATTCAGCTTTCGGTAGTCTACCACAAATCTATATTGGTTATTTCCAGGTTTCTTTACAAGAATGACTGGGCTGTGCCAGGGAGAGTTGCTTTCCTCTATTATTCCAGCATCTAACATGTCCTTAAGCTGCTCTTCTATAATCCTTCTTTTGTCAGGCGTTTGGCGATATGGCGCAGAGCTTACTGGTCTAGCGTTACCTGTGTCTATAATGTGTGAGTGAAGATGGGTTTCTCCTAATTCTGTAAGGTCCTTTGCAAAAATATCCCTGTTCCTACCTAAAAATGTTATTAGCAACTGTTTCTGGTTAGGGGTTAGTTCAGAACTTTCAATGTCAATTTCAAGATCCTTCACTATTTGCTCATAATCAAGATTGTCAGTTGCATCAACATTTAGGTTAGAAATGTTAGTTGTGAAATTAGGCTCTGAAATTTGTGTGTCATCTATTTTAGTTACTTTCGCTATTTTAGAATTAGTTTTCAAGAATATTGGTAAGTTAGTAGGATTCATTAGCCTGTAAATGCTTTTAGAACCCTGAACAACTGAAACGCAATTGCCTCCTGCAATATTCAAGGTTTGCAGGTCAGCTTTTGGCTCCAGAAGCACAGTAGAACCATTAAGCACATGCGAAATTTTGACAGGAATTATGCATTCTGAGTGTGGCGGTAAAACTGTTTCACTTGTAGTGTATGCCCATGCTGTGGATTGTGGGGTTTCTGTAGTGATGGGAATTTGCACTGAATGTATGTGCGTTTGTGATGGAATTGTCATTTCAAAGTTGCCAAAATTGAGCTGCACTTTATTTTGTTTCAAGAAGTCTAATCCTAACAGGATTTTAGAATGCAAATGTTGGAAAACATGAAATTTATGTTCAAATGTTTGTCCACCACATTCAAATTCTAAAATGATTTGACCCAGCACTTGATGTTTTTCGCCACATACACCTACTACAGCTGACAAATTACTCTTTTGCAAAACAACTCCTGGTTTGACACAATCTAGCAGATACTTGCTTATAGCACTAATCTCAGCACCTGTATCAATAAGACACTGGGTGCTGTGATTTTCTACCGTCAGATTCACAAAATTGTTTTGTAATTTTGGACTAAAAGACACGTTTGGTTTAGCAGACGACAAATTAGCACTATTCATTCTGCATTTTGTTTTTGAGCAGCACCATACCTTTTTGATAGCCATTTTTGGATAAATAGGAATTGGACAGACAAAACTTTATTAATGTAAATAATAATAAATAATGTATAATTTGTGAACTTTTGCCAAAAGGGGCTGAGCACACTTAGCACTTTTGAAATTGAAAAAACTTGAATTTCTTACTATATGAATTTGGTTAAAATATCTTTTTTATGACAAGCTTATGTTGGACACTACGGGGAGCTTTATGCAAATATCAGAAATAAAATGCATGTAGTCACATCAACTAACATATGAGAAACAAAACACACAAAAGATTGTACTCACCAAACTTCTATGGAAAAGTCTTAAAATCTAATGATGTTGTCTGTGTCTTCTCTGTCAGCATGTGTCAGCTTATCCCGATTGTACGTCCTTTCCAACGATTGTTCGGTCACTAAGTCGATTGTCCAAGAAACATCGGAATCGAATCTCACCGGATCACTCGAAACTCTAAAATTGGTTACAAAGTTCACTTGTTACCCGGATTTCTCCAACCACTTGGGACAGCGGGGTCCCTTTCGTCAGCACGCCTAACGACTTTGTTGACCACTAACGCTATCGGTACACCTGGACAGACGGTAGACAGGTACCAGGCACTGAACTTTGGGGAATCAGCAGCCCAGATACACCTGTTAGCGGCAAACTGCTATATATGACGAATGAGTCCCTGTCACCTTAGGGGTCCACTGCACTCCTATATTTATATTTATCTCCACCTTGGAGCACAGAGTATGTTTCGGATGAAACAAGCAAGAAAACGATTAACAGTTCTAACAAACTACTTTAATGACGTTTATACAAGTCTTTTCATAATGTCATAGTATTCAAATCCATGTAACTCTTTAGCATTCAAATTCAAAGTTCAATATTCAAATATTAGGTTTTAACTGCTTTCCAATTAATTTCTCAAAATCTCAAACTTTCTGTATCTTTTCTCAAACTCTAACTATCTCTAACTGTTTCTCTTACTTCTTTCTAACTGTCCCCTGAGCCCAAACCCTACATTTTGTAGTGCAGGTATCAGATTATAGATTGACCAATCAAATTAAGTTTGCAATCAAACAATCAATATTCTGCCACATAGTAACAGCCAATGAAATACATCCTCAAGTGAGAACAAGTTCCTGATGTCCAGTAAAGGTGCAAATTACTACAATCAACTAAATAGGATTTGCTCTATCAGATTAATCATGAAATAATCAAATTAAGAAGAGGCTTAAGTTTAAGACATATTTGACTGATAGGAATTATCAAATAAAATGAGATATAAGACTTTACCTAGAATTAGCTTGTAACAGCATATAGAATTTTAAAGATTAAATTATCAACTACTTAAAGATCAAATAAAATTGTTTTAACCCTTAAATATATTATGTACAAAATATATACAATGTGTCTTTTCCACAATGTTTTCCAAAAAATCACTATTTATTTGATTATTCAAATTATTATTGATTTTATTAAATTTTATTATTGTCTCAGAGTCCTCTGTGACATATACAACTATCTTTGAAAATAAACTGACCACGTTATTGGCAAATGGATGTAGATTCCGCCAATATATAATGTGTTTATACAGTTGCAAATGGAGAGACAGCAGCACGAAAAGTCCAACTACTTTCCGACCGTCCCTCGTATTTCGAGGGTTTTGTGTGAAAATGCACTTGTAAGTGAATTTGAATTGAAATTTTCTAGATTTAATTATTATGCAATGGTTTTGAATCAGGATAAGTTAAAAAGAACTATCTGAGAAAATGCTGAAATGGCCCCTTTTTGTGTGCCGTGACATATTGACTGCATGGATGTTGATATATTGGACACATTGTATGTGTAAAGGTAATTGTTTTCTGGAGGCCACCTTCACTCTATTATAGATCTCCATTCACTGCATGTCTGTAATCAACTTGTTTGTCCATATTTGTCTTCACCAACACATTTTAGTCTCCCTTGTCCTTAGCTTTTTCCCAAACAAGACCTGATGTTGATATATAAGACACATTGTATGTGTAAAGGTAATTGTTTTCTGGAAGCTGTCACTCTATTATAGATCTCCATTCACTGCATGTCTGTAATCAACTCGTTTGTCCATATTTGTCTTCACCAACACCGTTTAGTCTCCCTTGTCCTTAGCAATTTCCCAAACAAGATATGGACAGGTTTCTTGCCGGGGACAAGGTTAAAGATTAAAAAGAAGCACCTTTTTCACTTGTTACATATTGACTGATTTTGATACATGAGACACATTGTATGTGTAAAGGTAATTGTTTTCTGGAGGCTGTCACTCTATTATAGATCCCCATTCACTGCATGTGTCCATATTTGTCTTCACCACACTAGTCCCACATCCTTCCTCCTGTGTGAACTGGCCGCGGCCATGGCACAGTTTGGTAGCGCATCTGCCTCTCATTCAAGAGGTCCCGGGTTTGATACCTGGTGGCGGCAAATACCCTTACTGACAAAAATGTCACCCATCAATGATATCATAAACCTATGTGGGGGAGCAGCTGGAGGCTCGGTAAGGGTGTTGTGGTAGTACTGGTGTGAGAAACGACATGAAGCTATGGTTAGGTGCTCCAGCAGCCGCAATATGACCTTAGTAGTTGAAAACGGCGTAAAACCCCAATAAACCATCCTCCTGTTTGAAAAAGCGGAAAATAGTGTATACTGATGATTGATTCTTAATTTCCTCCTTTATCAATCAACAGCAGGTTTTGATGTCCTTACCAAGGTCAAGATCATGATCATCCACCAAGGCAAAGGTCAAATCAAGGTCATTAATAATATTCTGTTGTAGGAACATATCATCAGTGGGGCATAAAGCTGTAGTTACAAGGTTTGATCTCTCACTAATGTATTGTGTTTCACGAACTGACACATTTTGTTTGAAGCTGTATTGCTTCCATTCTGAAAACTGCTTTCAACAGAATGAGCTTCTAGAGTAACATGATCAATCTGCAAGCCTCTTGGGAAAAGTCACTATGGTACATGTACTAGTATATACATTTACCCTTTCCAAATCTGCAGGACTTATTACTTACAATTTTAATGCTACAGCAGCCAACAAAATCAAGATCAAGATTTTTTATGCCCCCGTATCCAGAGATCGGGGGCATATGGTTTTACTTGTGTCCGTCTGTCTGTCCAAAAACTTAACATTTTGTCCAAAAGTATTCAACATACAAAGCTCAAATGTAACCTTCTTTTAATGATATCTATCTGTTCCATGCAATATGACCTTCCTCAAGGTCATTCCTTAACCCTTATCAACCCTTAACCTAAAAACTTGACATGAAAACTTTCGGGGGCATTTGTGTTTCACAAACACATCTTGTTACTTCAAATCTTAATGCTGCTGCAGACAACAAAACAGATGTTGATAAAGATGGGATTTGTTGATGCATCATCCTTTAACACAACATACTAGATAGCACAAAATATTGATGCAAATGTTTGCGCAAACCTTTTATAATAGTAATATGAAAACAAAAATTAAGGTCTTGTTTTGAAAAGGGTTAATATTAATAGACAGGGGTCTCTAGTAGGTACCTTCATGACGTTCAGAAGATCCAGATCAGCCTAGGTGTATAAATATGCAGTCTTTTCACTAATCAGGGTCCATGCTGTATCATTACTGCCTGGTTTCCATGACTTTGTTTCCTTGTATTTTAAATACAAAATTGTATCCCTTTGAAAACTGCTTTTAACAGAGTAACACAGTCTCTATTTGAAAATGTAACTATGGCTTATTCAAGATGCAGTTACGACATTTTTGAACGTAACTGACAAAAAGCTCCTAGAGGATTGTGCTCACTGATCAATCTTCAAACCTCTAGGGAGACGTCAACAAAGTATATGTGACCCGTCACGCTAAAAGGGACCTTATCCGAACTCCAAAAAACCAAACTTTGACAAACTTGTCAGACTCAGCACAGGTCAACTAGATCCCGCATGATAAAAATGAACACACAGTAAGATAGGGAACACATTCCAGATTAAAAATTTACATAAAAGTGAAAAGTGTCGGCCCTAGTCTGGCTGCGCGGACTGCGCAGATTGACTAGGGTCGATATTTTTCACACACCCGATAAGGTCCCTTTTAGCGCGACGGGTCACATATACATTAACTGAATAGACTGTGATGAATAGGTCATTCATTTACAGACTCACAGTGTTATTAAACCCATCGCCAGATGGTGAAATTTTTGACTGATCCAAATTCAAAGATGATGCAGATGGCAATTTCAATTTAATATAGTCTCTTTGGATAGAAAACATTGCGGTGAATGAAGAAATTGCTTGTCACAAGCAATTTCTTCACTTTCAACAATGTTTTTCAAAGCCTTTATCTTGAAGAGTGTTAAAAAGTGTCAATGTTTGGAAATGGGTTAATCCCTTGCCAGACTGGTTCCAATTCGAAGATTTTGTAGAAGACAATTTCAAGTGACTAAAATTCTACATTTGAGCCAGGATCTGGAAAACGTGCCTTAAGGCTTTTGAGCCCAACATGGATCCAGATCAGCCTATGCATACGCACAGTCTGATCAGGATCCATGTTGTTCTCTAATAGCTTCTTTGTGACCTGTAGCAACTTAAAGAGAGCAGCATGGATGCATATTGGACTGCATTTGCCGACATGCTGATCTTGAAACTCAACTTTTAAAAATGCTATAAGGGACATTTTTCCAGATCCCGGCTCATTTATTTATCTTTCTGTGTAGAAAACATTGGGGCAAATGAAGAAATTGCTTGTCACAAAAGAAACGCTGGTAACTATATCACTTGGTATGTCACAATTCTACAAAACTAAATAACAGTAAAGTTTTAATAAAGTTGAATTAACCCTTACCCAAACGACAAAATTTTGGGTTGATCCAATTGGAAAGCTGCTCCAGACGACAAAATTCATGTTAAAAAGGAAAGGATTTGTGAAAAATATGGAACAGAAAATATTGAGGCAAAAGGAGAAACTGTTGGATATCAGCAGTTTCTTCTTTTGCTTCAATGTTTTCCAAAGCCTTTTCTTCTAGGGACGTCAAAACCAGGCCTTGTTTGGGAATGGGTTAATAGCAACATTTACATCTTTCAACATGTTTTCAAGGATTTAAAAGTGCTGAGCATTCAAATTTTAATGCTGACTTTTCATCCACTGTATGATAACTTTTAAAAAGGCCATCACATATATTTTTGCATGCATGTTTGCACTCCAAAGATATTAAAATTACAATATTTAAGTTGAATTATATGGACCTGTTAGATACTTTCAAGGGCGGATCCAGGATTTTTTTCCAGGGGGGGTCAAAGCCCAAATGATGGCTTTTATTAAGAAGTTATATAGTCAAAATTCAATTTTCAGCCAATTCCAGGGGGGGTCATGACCCCCTGACCCCCCCCCCCCCCCCCGCCCTCTGGATCCACGCATGACTTTTAACCCTTTCCAAACAATTTGATTGAAGTCCTGTAACTTCAGTAGGGATTGTCAAAAAGCTGGCTCCCAGCCTTTTTCCTACTCTCGCATTAGCATTAACCCTTCCCAAACGACAAAATTCTAGGCTGATCCACTTCAAAAACCGCCATAAACGACAAAATGGAAATTATTAAAGATAGGATTTGTGTAAAATATGGCACAGAAAATATTGAGACAAAAGGAGAAACTGCTGGTTATCAGCAGTTTCTTCTTTTGTTTCAATATTTTCCCAAACCTTTCCTATTAGGGACGTCAAAACCAGGTCTTGTTTAGGAAAGGGTTAATGTTATTTGAGCCAAAAATATTGAAATATGGACCTTATAGTATGAGTGACCAACGCCATATCACAGTCTGATCAAGATCCATCTTGTCTATGAGATTCTACTACCAGAGAAAAACACCAGTACACTTGGTATTAAATTACAATTATGCTTTTCTATTTCAATTTTATTGTTGAGACAATTTCTTTAACCCATTCCCACATAATGATGCTTTTTGACGCCTCGGATAATAAAAGGCTTTGGAAAATATTGCGAAAAATGAAGAAATTGCTTGTCATAAGCAATTTCTTCATTTTCCACAATGTTTTCCACTCAAAAAGATCTAAAAAGTACAATTTCATTTACTTGACATTAGACATCTATTGATAAAGTCTTTAGAAATATTAGCCATCTGCTAATGGGTTAAACTAAATTTTATCAAAATCTTGTCTATCATTCATTGATGTTAAATGTTTAAGGTAATGCAGCCCTACTAATTCATAATCCATAATCTGTACGATCATTCTAAAAAGATGTATTGTTGATATCAAGCATCTAATAAATGAGCTAATTCATTGAACTTTATGAATCAACATTATCATTAGACAGTGTAATTGATATGATCCTTGGAATGACCATGATCAAAAACTAAGTAGAGCTGCAGTTCCTTAAACCTGTTCCATGCCCATGTTTGTCAAAGATTTAAACCTTTCCCAAACATTAAGTCTTTTTGACAACACACTGAATATTGGTTTCCAAAATCCTTGCAGGAAAACAAGAAAATGCTAGTACTGGTAGTCAGCATTTTCCCTGTTTCCTGTTAAGGTTTTCTGTGCATTATATATATCAAATATAGATTTGCTTATTAAGGTGGTACAATAAAAAAGCCACTACAGATCACAAAATAGGTGTTGATAAACAAAGGATTTTTGTAAAATATTGCACAGAAAATATTGAGGCAAAAGGCGAAAATGCTGATGATCAGCAATTTCTTCATTTTCTACAATGTTTTCCCAAACCTTTTGTATAATATATTGCACACCAAAACCAGGTCTTGTTTGGGAAAGGGTTAAATGAAGTGTTCTTGGAATGCCTGAATTTGTTGGCTTGATCAACCTCCTGGTTGAAATAGGAATTTTTTTGTTGACCAAAAATCTACAGTGATTGATTGAATATTAATTTTGTCTCCCTGTAATTATAGCCCAGTAACCATATTATGATACATATTTACAAATTGTACCTATGTATTTAACAGGAAAATCATTCTTAATTTGCAATATAATTTTGCATGTGTTGGTTCAAATCTTGCAGGTGTGAGACACCTGCAAGATTTGAACCATCGCATGCATAATTAATCAAACGCCGACAGTCAATCAAAAACATAGAATAGCCAATCGACGATCAGAAAAATGTCATGCCCCAATTGTTCTTCGTTGCACAGGTTATTGTATCGATTTATCGACTGGCAATCAAAACAATCGACATGCCAATGGCAAAGAATTTTGTGCTAACAATAGACTAGATTTATCGTCATGTTTTGGTAAACCGTCGGTGTTGTTATAAAATCTCGTAACTACGGCTTAAATCAAGCCGTAGACTTAACGAGATTTTATAACAACATCTACGAAATACTATTTTGTTTGTCCGAATTTCCATCACGATTAACTGGATAAAATCGTTCCCTATTAACGATCACACCCCCATTGTTTGTCTTAAATTCTATGTTGGGCGGAGCGATCTGTCGATTGGCGTTTGGTCAGTTACAATAACTTGGAGTTCAATAGTGTTGTTGCTGATAGATCAATGATTTAGTTTGTGACCATGTGACGTAATATTGAGACTGTACTATATTGGCAAAACATTTTTTGACACTAGGAAAGCTAGATTCTTGTTTGTTGATTACTGCAATCTGTGTGACCAATCAAATGGCTCACTTAGTCACATGCTTCAAAAGATCCAATGGCTAGTCCAATATCCTCTCTTAATTATTTTGACAATGTAAAGTCATTTCTCTCAACATTCGATGAATGGTTTATGATTCATCTATATGGGATGAGCAAGTGATGACTTGAATCAGATATTATGCAATAAATACCAGGGACACATGACTAGGTGCATTATGATTGAAAATTAATGAACCCAATTTAATCAACAAAGCCAACGCTGATAATGGTACCTTTAATGTCATTATTAACCCTTGTCATGCTATATTAAAAGCAGCAGTCAGTACAGAAAAGGGCCAAACTACACTTATGTGCAGGCTGGTCTTGTTTTGTTCTGCCTGCCACAGCCATAGGAATATTCCTGGATCAGAATGACCAGGGTTAATGTAGATGCATACATTGGAGTTAGTCCCTGCTACTGCTACTAATTGCTATATACAGACTTGCAATTAAGAGAATAATTTATTGTAACATTTACACTATCATCCTTTGATCAGTCACTGTACATGTATATTTTTGGGCTTTGATGATGATAATAATGTGAGTGAGGATACAGGAAAAGGGCTTGTTAGACTAATATGCCATGACTGCTCCAATATGAGCCAAAATGGATGTTGATAAAGAAAGAATATGTCTTCAATATTTCACATAAAAAATTGAAGTAAAAGGAGAAAATGCTGATTATCTTTCTGATTAGGATCCATGTAGCTCTGCTAGTCAGGTAATCAGGATCTATATTGGTCTCAAGCGTTACTAGGGCCCTTTTTCTAGATCTAAGCTCTCTCTATATAAATATAATCATGTAATTGTATATAGAAACATTATCCACCATAATTATTTGCAGAGTTGGTGTATGTTTTAACCCATCACTGCATAGTGATGCCTTTTGACTCCCTCACAATTATATGATTGGGAAAACATTGTAACAAGCAATATTTTCATTTCCCACAATGTTCTCCAACCAAAAAGACCTGAAAATTAAAAATTCCATTCACTTGAAATTGACGTCTGCAGGATCTTTCAATTTGGACCGCCCTTGAATTTTGTCGTTTGGTAATGGGTTAATCCTATCCCAATATGCCATACAGCAAAATTCTAGACTGAACCATAACTTGTAAGCAACTTTGTGTGACAAAACTAATGTTACTAAGAGTGGGAAATGTGTATAATATAGCTTAACCCATTACCAGATGACAAATTTTAGACTGGCCCAATTCAAAGATGCTGCAGACGACAGTTTCAAATGAATGAAATTTCACAATATTTTTGGTCATTCTTAGGAGAAAACATTGTGGGAAATGAATAAATTGCTTGTCACAAGCAATTTCTTCATTTTCCACAATGTTTTCCAAAGCCTATATTTTCTATGGCGTCAAAAGTTGTTAAAGTGTGGTAATGGGATATCATACTGTCTGCTATATTGAATACAAATTCAGTCTTTATAAACATCCATTATTTGTCAGCAGCTTTTAATTTGGACAGGTCCAAAATTTTGTTCTGGAAAAGGTTTAATATAAAAGAATATGTTCATGTATGTATAAATTGCATTTATCATCATTCAAAACTTTGTTGTTGCAACCCAATGATGCTGTTGTCATGACATTATTACAAAATCTTTAATATCTGGTTGACTCCCAAAAATATTGCTGGAAAAGGAATAATTGCAAGTTACAAAAATATGACAAATTATGAAATTAAGTTACATGTATAAATAGTATTGAATTAACCTGTTCCCATACAAGTTCGCTTGTACAAAGGGATTTTGAAAACATTGAAGCAAAAAAAGAAAGCGCTGATTATCAGCATTTTCTTCTTTTACATCAGTATTTTCTTCTATGCTTTACTAACTTATCAACATTTATACTGTCATTTGCAGCAGCTTTCCAAATGAAATAGTCAAAAATATTTGCTTTGTGGAAAAGGAGTGATCATGTTTAACTCATTACCAAACAGCAAAATTTTGGGACTCTTCCAATTTGAAAGGTGTTGCAGACGACAATGTCAAGTTGATGAAATTTTAAAAATCTTCTCATTTCGGGTTAGAAAATATTGTGGAAAATGAAGAAATTGCTTGTCACAAGCAATTTCTTTATTTTTCACAATGTTTTCCAAAGCCATCATCCTTGTGGGGAGTCAAAAAGAATCATTGTGTGGTAATGGATTAAAGTCATTTGTTGAAGAAGCCTGAATATTCTGGGATCAGAATGAAAAAAGAACCAATTGTATTATGGTAAATCTAAGGATTGATAGGTAAATAAAACATAATTATGCACTTGTATGAAAAAAAATTTGTTGACGCATACATGTAATATTGAGCTTGGATTCTGGGAAAGGGGGCGTTATATCATTGAAAATCATTTATAACATTGGATACAACTGACCACCATGTTTCAAGATTAGCTTGTGCCTAAATGCAGCCTAATAACAACGTGTTCTGCTGTCCAAGAGTTTCTGTAGGTAATTAGAAGCGATCAAATACCTAACAGCATGGATTTTGATGGACTTTGCATGTACACAGACTGATCTGAATCGATTTTGCATGTACACAGGCTGATCTGAATTGATTTTGGTCGCAAATGCTATAAAGCGCCTCTTTTCCAGATTAAGGCTCTCTCATTTGTATTATAATTTAAGTATATTAAAGAAAGAAAAATATTTAGTACATGTATATTATTTATAATTGTAAATTTTTTCTTTATCATTATATTTTCACTGTTAATCAAAAAGATTTCACCACTATATTAAGAATGAAAGTTCATCAAAGTTTTTTTCATTATGATCAGATTAAAACTTTCCCAAACAAGACCTAGTTTTGATGCTAGGGAAAACTTTGAAGCAAAAGAAGAAAATGCTGAAAATCAGCATTTCCCCTTTTGCCTCAATATTTTCTCGGCTATGTTGTACAAAACCCCAGTCTTTATCAACCCTTTATCTTGTCGTCTGTAGCAGCTTTCCTATTAGAACAGTCCAAAATTGTGTCGTTTGGGAAAGTGTGAAATGATTTTAACTGTTGTAATTAGATTTATGCAGTAAGCATTGGTATGCAACCCTATAACCCTTTCCCAAATGACAAATAATTATAAGGACTGCTCCTTATAAAAAAAAATATTAAAATAGTCCGAATGATTCAATTTGAATGGAGTTGCAGTATGTGTGTATGTAACTGTAAAGGAAATATTGAGGCCAAAGGAGAAAATGCAAAAATGCATGTTCTCAGCATTTCCTTCTTTTTTTCTCTATGTTTCCATACCATTTCTCTTTGGGATGTCCAAACCAGGTCTTGTTTGAGAAAGGGTTAAAATCAAAGCATAACCTGTTCCCAAACAGAGATGCTTTTTGACGCCAATAAAGAAAACGGTTGCAGAGGCAATTTCTTCCTTTCCCACAAAGTTTTGTCATCTGCAGCTTTGTTCTTTGGGATTGGGTTAAAATGTTCAGGGGCCTGTTTCATCAAAGTGTTTAAGACATATTTTTGACTTACCGATGTCTTATGAAATGCATAAAACAAAATTCTTATAACCTATGTCTTGATAGATTGTCGATACATGATTCTTGTCCTAAACAAGTAGTAAGACCTTTGCAAGACAAAAATACATCTGAAATGATTTGATGGAACAGGCCCCTGAACAATCATTTAATCCTATCTTTTCTAACATAGGGACATCAAAACCAAGGCTTTGCTGTTCGCAACACATTTAAATTTAGACCGGTCTATTATTTTACCATCTGGGAAGAGTTAAACCATTTCCCAAATGGCAAAAAATTTAGACCGATCTAATTCAGAAGCTGCTGAAAACCACAAAAGGGATGCTAATAAAGAATGAATTGCTGTACATTCTTCGATAGAAAATATTGAGGCAAAAGAAGAAAATGCTGATTATCAGCATTTTCTTTTTTGCCTCAATGTTTTCAGGACTAAGCCATTTTTATTAAGGACATCAAACCAGGTCTTATGTGGGAAAGGGTTAATTTGAAAATTTGATGATACTTTTTTGATGTGCTGTGTCTCGTGCTTTGTGCTTGTGAATTAGTTTTGGGTATTGTTTTGTGCTTGTATGAATGTACAATTTTACTTTGTATAATTTTGAAAGCTATTGTTATGTTGTTGATAGGCCTATACTCCACCAAAATTAACCTGGGACAGCTTAAGGTCCTTTAGTTGAGCGTCTTAACAAAGCATTGTCGAAGTGGGGTCATTACATATGCAGATGTCCTGGATAATTGAATGTAAAATACGGAATTACCAAACAACAAGATTTTGGATTGGTCCAAATTCAAAGATGTTGCAGACGACAATTTCAAGTGAATGGCATTTTAAATTTTGGAGTCTTTTTTGGTAGAAAACATTGTGGAAAATGAAGAAATTGCTTGTGACAAGCAATTTCTTCATTTTCCACAATGTTTTCCAAAGTCTTTATCTTGAAGGGCGTTAAAAAGTGTAAATGTTTGGGAATGGGTCACATTTCAATTAATTGTATCAATAAATGATACCCATCTTTGTAGTCTTTCCCAGTGATTGATTGCTTTCCCAGTGATTGATTGCTTTTGTCTCTAATAGATTGCTTGATGCTTATCAGAGTGTATAATTATATTTTGCTCATTTCAGCACAATTTCTTTTAAGCCTTTAACCTTTCCAAAACAAGGACTGGTTTTGACATCCCTAATGAACAAGGGTTTTGGAAAACATTTAGGCAAAAAAAGAAAATGCTGATAATCAGCATTTTCTTCTTTTGCCTCAATATTTTCTTTGCTATATCTTATACAATCCTATCTTTATCAACATCCATTTTAGCTCCAATGGTCATCAGGCCAGCGGGCTATTATTGTTGCCTGCAGTACCTTTTATATCGAACCACTCTAATGTTTTGTCGTTTTGGAAATGGTAAAAAACAATGCGAAATTGTATTGTTGCTGATGAATAAATATTTATAAAGCATTGAGGGAACAGAAGAAAAATGCAGATTATCACATTTTCTGATGTTCTCAAAATGCTTTCCATGATATACAATATTTTGATTTTTAGTAACATATATCTTTTCATCTGAAAAAGTTTTCCATTTTAAAAACTTCAAAATTTTTGCTGTTTGAGAAAAGGTCAATGCAAAGCTTTGTGACAAATCTGGAGAAAATGTACTACCATGTGTGTTGTGTTTTTGTGTGCTACATTATTGTAGAATTTTGATTTTGTTGTGTAAGCATGAATGAGAGAATAATTATATTTAAAATTGATTTATATATCCAGGTTCTCTGTCTTGTCTTTATTCGACCCCAAGTTCTCGCATATTAACAAAGTTTTACATAGGGTGTCCACAGATGATGTAACTTGTCTTAACCCATTACCAGGCAACAAAATTTTAGATTGGTCCAAATTCAAAGATGATGCAGACGAAAATTAAAAGTGAATGAAATTTTACATTTTTTTGTCTTTTTACATAGCCAAGCCCTTTCGTGGGAGTGAGTCAAAAGGTGTCACTGAGCAGTAATGGGTTAAACCATTACGGGACAGCAAAATTTAAGACTGGTCAAAATTCAAAGGTGTTGCAGAGATAACAATATCTAGTCCACTAGTGCTCTTGTTACCTTTCACAGGAAGTGTCCTTGGTTGACTATCTATCAAATTCCTTCAAAGAATTTTTATTTAAACCAAAAAGTCAAAAATAATTTGCCATTGAATGTCAAAATGGCTGTGACTTCTTTAACCCATTACCACACATTGACTCTCTTTAACTCCCTAACATATAAAGGCTTTTGACAACACCATGGAAAATGAAGTAATTGCTTGTGACAAGCAATTGCTTCATTTCCCACTGTGATGTTTACCTTGACAGACCAATAAATGTAAAATTCCATTCGCTTGTAATTGTCGTCTGCAGCATCTTTGCATTTGGACCAGTTTAAAATTTTGCTTTTTGGTAATGGATTAATGCGTGCGCACCATAATTATAAATAGACAAGCTTGAATTATGATGAAAAACATTCTAGCTGTCATTTTCAGCCTATACTTTTCACAGAGACACAAATGATTACCATTAACTGTTCCCAGAAATAAATTTGGTGACATATGATTAACCCTTTTACAAAGGACAAAATTTGAAAGCTTTTGAAAAATGGATGGTAATAAAATTTGAATTTGTTTATGTGATACCACAGAAAATATTGAGATAACAGAGGAATTGCTGATCATCTTGTTCGAGAGAGGGTTATAGATCCCAATGAGTACCCACACCATAGGGTTTGGTGAACAATAAAAGAAATATGTGTATTGCATTTTGAAAAACCATCACCCCCTCTTATCTGTAGCTCTGGTTACAATAGTACTTATTCCGGTAATATGTGGGCGTTCATGACATTGTATATCAAACATTTTTAGCTCCTTTGGTCGACAGGCCAGCGGGCTATTGTCATGGCGGTGTGTCCGTTGTGTGTGCGTCCGTCCGTAAACTTTTTCTTTAAAAATCTTCTCAGAAACTACTAGATGGATTTCAATCAAACTTTACAGGAATTTTCCTTGGGTGACCCTCTCTCAGATTCCTTCAAAGAATTTGGATTGAAGTAGAAAAACTTGAGTTATCTGCCCTTGAATGTCAAAAATAGCTGGTTTTGGCTTTATTTTTACTCTAAAATCTACAAATACTGACCAATCAAGACAAAACTTTGACAGAATGATGGTGTCTAAAAGATCTTGCCTTGGTATAATTTTCAACTTGATCTGAATGTTACATCATGACTTATGTGCCCTTGAAATGGACAAAATTGCCATTTTCAGCTCTATTTTGACTTTGATTTCACTCCAGTAACTACAAATATTGACTAATCAAAAGAAAACGTGTACAGAATGATGATGACCATAAGATATTGCCTTAGTATAATTTTCAGCTTGATTGAAATTTTATATCATGAGTTATGTGCCCTTGAAATTGACAAAATTGCTTTTTTCGGCTCTATTTTGACATTGTTTTCACTCTAGCAACTACAAATATTGACCAATCAAGACAAAACTTGTATAGAATGTTGGTGTCTATAAGATATTGCCTTCGTGTAATTTTCAGCTGGATCTGAATTTCAAGTCATGAGTTATGTGCCCTTGAAATTGACAAAATTGTTATTTTCTGCTTTATTTTCACTCTTACAATCATTAGTATCAACTAATCAATGCAGAACGTCCACAGAATCTACTGACCATATGATCTTACTTGCTTGTAATTTTCAGCTTGGTCATGCATTTGCTTGTTTGCACAGCCTGAACCTTTGAAATTGCATTCAACAAGACAAACAATCAGGCCTGTGGAGCGCTTCCAGACCGCCAGGGCTGTCTAGTAAATAATGAGAGAAATACCAGGAATCCATAATTGGGTGCTCCAGCCATAGTAATATGGTATATAGTAATATAATATATGGTAATATAACCCTGACAAATGTGAAATTCTTAGAATCAGTCGTAAAAAACATCCAACCCTATATCCTTACAAACTCCATGGCACTGAACTAAAAACAACTGATGCTGCAAAATATCTTGGCGTCACAATTAGCAGTGATCTCACCTGGACCAAACATATAAATTCTATCACTGCTAAAGCTAGTAACTTATGTACAATTCATTAAAAGAAATGTTAAAACCCCAAATAACAAAGTCAAAGAATTAGCATACAAAACATATGTTAGGCCCCAACTTAAGTATTGTTCTACTGTCTGGGATCCCTGGCAAAAATATCTAAATCACAAAATTGAATCTGTCCAACGAGCAGCAGCCAGGTATGTATGTAACGACTATAGTTACACCAGTAGCGTTACAGAGATGCTTACAACCCTACAATGGCAATCCTTACAGCAACGTCCCAACATTAGCAGTATTGTCCTTTTCTACAAGATCAGCCATAACCTTGTTAGCTCACCTGAGCACAAAGTGCTCAAGGTGAGCTATTGTGATCGCTCACCGTCCGTCGTCCGTCCGTCCGTCCGTCCACAATTTCTTTAAACATCTTCTTCTCCAGAACCATTTGGCCAATTGTGACCAAACTTGGCAGGAATGTTCCTGAGGTGACCCTTTTCAAAACTTGTGAAATTTTTGATTCGTCAAAGAATGTGGGCGTGGAGGTCGGGGCTTATAAATCGTAAGAAAATTCTTTAAAAATCAACTATTGGGCCAATTTGAACCAAACTTGGCAGGGATGTTCTTTTAGTGACTCTTTTGGTAATTTGTCCACAAATTTTAAGATTTGTCAAAAAATGTGGGTGTGGCAGTGTCAGACTTTAGAAATCCTAAGAAAATTCTTTAAAAAATCAAACAGGTAACATTATGGTTAGTGGGAGTCAAAACCTCGTAACTACAGCTTGACAAAGCTGGAGTTATGAGGTTTTGATTCCCCACTGGGGAAATGTCTAATCCTATTAAATAAACAAAAGACCGGAATTGTTTACACAAACTCCCGCCAGAATGGGGGGCTGCATGTAAAAGGGGGTTAATACATTCTATTTGTTATTTAAGCTATCCTTTGTTGTTGGTACTCATTTAAATAGTTTTGATTAGATCGTTCAAATAAATACCCACATCACAGGGTTTGATAAACATTGAAAGATATTTTGCAATTTAGAAATCCCTTAACCTCTCCTATTTGAATCTCTAGTCTTTGGATTTATAATCAGACTTGCTTCTATTTTGCAACTAATATATTCTCTTTAACTCTTTACCAAATCATTATAAAACTAATTATTTTGCAATGAAAAAAGGGCCCTGTGTTGTTGATTCTTGGGGTTTTTATAGGGGTTAAGAGTTAGATCTCTAACATTTTGATCTTTGACTTGGAAAACCTTTTCATCTCAAAACGGTATTTTTTCATAGGGCCCTATGTTGTTGATTCTTGGGGTTTATATGGGGTGAACTCTGTTGATAATTGGAACCTTCTCATTGATATCATGGGAAAAGGGGCCTGAAAGACAAAATTCTTGTTAGCATTGTACAGGCTACAATTTTGGCCCAATGTTCATAATAATTGGTCAGAATGTTTGTGTAGTCACAGAGAATTGGAATATTGAATATTCCGTTGGATACCATGGGAAAAGGGGCCATAATGACAAAATCCGTGTTGGCACTTTAGAGGCCATAATTTTGGCCTAATCTTTGTTAAAATTGATCAGAATATTTGTCTAATCACAAGGATAAAGCTTATCAACAATCTGAATGTTCCATTTTGATATCATGGGAAAAGGGGCCTTTATGACAAAATCTTGTTAACACTCTAGAAGTAACAGTTTTGGCCTAGTCTTCATGAAACTAAAAGAACGTTTGTTTTAGTCACAAGGATAAACCCTATAAGAAATTGGAATATTCCAGTCGATATCATGGGAAAAGTGGCCTTAATGACAAAATCCTTGTTAGCACTCTAGAGGCAAAATTTTTGGTCCAATCTTCATGAAACTTGTGTTTGTCTAGTCACACCGATGAACTCTGAGGAAAATAGGAATGTTCTACGGGATAGCATGAGAAAAGGGGCCTTAATGACAAAATTCTTCTTAGCGCGATAGAGACAATAATTTTGGCTCAATATTCATGAAATTTAGTCAGATTATTTCTCTAGTCACAAGGATTAAGCCTATTGACAGTGGGAATGTTCTGTTGAATGTCATGGAAAAAGGGGCCTTAAAGACAAAATCCTTGTTGGTAATGTAGATGCTACAATTTTTGTCCTATCTTCATGAAACATGTCCAGAATGTTTGTCTAGTCACAAGGATGAAGACCATTGAAAAATATAATGCTCTTTTGGATATCATGGGACAGGATGCTATCATTTCTCACCTTGTGAATCTCAGTTCAGGTGAGCGATAAAGGACCATCATGGTCCTCTTGTTTGTGTTGACCACCACCATATCACCCCCACGAGAGGCCTTAATTACCTGATACCGTACTCAAGGACACAGTATCACTCCTACTCCTACTTCCCAAGGAGCATTCGTCTGTGGAATAGTCTCCCTGAATACATACAAGCCAGTCCAAGTATAGAAACTTTTACTGGACAGCTTCATTCCTTTTATAAAGCCTAAACTAACAAGTTCTTTTATCTTTTAACATTTTTATTTCTGACTCTTTAAGCTGGAACTGTTACTTCTTTTATCTGTAAATCTTATTTTAAAATGCACTTAACATTTTTTAACCTCTATTCCCAGACAATGCGCCTGCTTAGTATAATCAACCTTGATTGTGAAGCAGTACAAAGTAGAAGACAGTAGAACTAACCAAACTTAAAAGTGGTGTTACAACCAAATCAATCAATCAATCACTTAACACATTTACACACAATGACGCTTTTTTACATCCCACAAGAAAAAGATTATAGAAACCATTGTGGAAATGACAAGCAATTTCTTTCTTTCCTACAATATTTTCCACATAGAAAGACAAACAAATGTAAAATTTTATTCACTTGATTTTGTTATCTGCAACATCTTTGAATTTGAACTGGTCTGGTAATGGATTAACCCTTTCCAAAATAAGCCTTGGTTTCAACATCTACTCTCCACTTGTAAACATAGTGGCCAATGGTTCAATGCCGTCTAGCCAATTATCATACATCAACACTTTTGGGTGCCCCCCCCCCCCCCCCCCCCCCCAAAGGCTTTGGAAAACATTGTGGAAAATGAAGAAATTGCTTGTGACAAGCAATTTCTTCATTTCCCACAATGCTTTCTACCAAGAAAGACCAAAAATGTAGAATTTCATTTACATTGTACTTGAACTCATCGTCTGTAACATCTTTGAATTTTGATCAGTCAAAAATTTTGCTATCTGGTAATGGGTTACGAAGACCAATTTCGATGAACTCCGTTTCACATCACATGGTTCTGTCGTTACCAATGGCTACAATATTACTTATTCCAATAATTTGGGGGTGTTCACAGACAATTCTGGACCAATACACTAGATTAATTATTTTAACCCTTTCCCAAGTGGCAATATTTGGATTGTCCTATTTTCAAAGCTGCTCAGTACAACGTTACAGATATTGATGGAGATAGAATTTGTGAGTATAGCAGAGAAAATATTGAGATAAAAAGAGAATGATGGTTATCAACAAATAAAATTTGATTATCAGCATTTTCTTCTTTTGTCTAATACATTCTAAAGCCTTTTCTGTGAGGGACATCAATTGAAAGTGACTGTTTTGGAATGGCTGAGTGCTGATTGATTGAAGGGGTTCAAGTCAACACCATTTTTAACAGTAGTCAATAATATTTTAACCAAAAACAATCAATTGAATGTTGTTTTATGCCATTTTCAATATTATTCCAGTCATAGAAAAGGTTAGCCCTCTCTCGGACAATCCCTGAAATCTCAAGTTAACTTTGAAAGACTTTGAGATGAAAGAGATGAACAGCTTTTTTCTCCTTTTCTAACATAGCTTTCCATGCTATACACATCTCACACAATTTTGACAAAATGTATCATCTGCACTGCCTTTAAATTTGTCTGCCAGAACATTGAAGTATGGGAAAGGGTTAATGTCACCAATAATCACCACTATATGGTGACAGCAGTACAAACTGTCAGACTGTGACAGATATTTAGCACAATCATACCAATAATTAGCACAATTGTCAGGCAGGGTTTGC
Organism: Fragum sueziense; assembly: GCA_963680895.1. Lineage (NCBI taxonomy): Eukaryota > Metazoa > Mollusca > Bivalvia > Cardiida > Cardiidae > Fragum > Fragum sueziense. The sequence continues at coordinate 25,370,606 of OY804598.1, forward strand.
CCAGAATCATTTGAAGCAGTAGTGGAATGGTTACATTAAACCCCTTTCCAAACGGCAAAGTTTTTAGGGTGGTCCAATTCCAAAGCTACTGCCGACAACAAATTGGATGTTAATAGTGATTATTACTGATTGAACTTGTAAACAATATAGCACAGAAAATATTGAGGCAAAAGAAGAAAATGCTAAATATCTGCATTTTCTTCCTTTGCCTCAATGTTTTCCCCAGCCTCTTCTATCTAGGACATCAAAACTAGGTTTTGTTTGGGAAAGGGTTAAACCTTAACCCTTTCCCAAATGAAATTTTTCTAGGGTGGTCCAATTTCAAAAATTGCTGCAAATGATAAAATTTATGTTGGTAAAGAAAGAATTTGTGTATGATTTAAGCACTGAAAATATTGAGACAAAAGGAAACAAGATTTGTTTGTGAAACACAAATGCCCCCGAAATGGCCATTTTTCTAAAATGTTAAGTTTTCATAGAGTAAAGGGTTGATAAGGGTTAACGGATGACCTTGAGGAAGGTCAAATTGCTTGGAACAGATAGATATCATTGAAAGGAAGTTGCATACCAAATTTGAACTTTGTATGTCAAATAGTTTTGGAGAAAAGGCAAAGGTTAAGTTTTCAGGTTAAGTTTTCGGACGGACGGACAGACAGACGGACGGACAGACAGACGGACATGAGTAAAACAATATGCCCCTGATCTCTCGATACGGGGGCATAAAAATGCTGGTTTCCAACATTTTCTTCTTTAACCTCAATGTTTTCCCAAGCATTTACTATTAGAATGCTTAAACCAGGTCTTGTTTTGGAGAGGGTTAAACCTTAAAGGGGCCTATGCTAGTAGTTTGTCAACATTCAAAATTCCTTCGAAATTATTTCAGCATAAAAATCATTTTACAGACATACAATTATTTATAATAGCGTTTTGATACACCTTTTCCTTGCACCTTTTGAAATAATCATAACATCCAAAATGTTTGTAACAGCCTCCCAACTCCCATCCAAAATTTTAACAATTAAATGTACAGTGTTCATTAGAAACATGGTTGGTGGAAAATGGAAAAGACAGGGGTGGGCGTTTATAAGAGGCATTCTGATTATGGCCTTTTCCCATGTCTCTGCTCATGAATTTATAGTCGAAGAAGACAAAATAAAACATATCTACTCTCATATCGTCTTTATTTTCTCTTGAGGTCATACATAGAAATCATTGAATTGTTTGGTGAAGTTCAATCTTTTGGTACTTTAACCAGATGGCATAGTTTTAGGCTGGTCTAAATACATATATGTTGCAGACGACAGTTTCCAGTGAATGAAATCTTAAATATATTTGTACCTCATGGTCTCTAGAAAACATGGTGGGAAATGAAGAAATTGCTTGTTACAATCAATTTCTTAATTTTACTCAAAGTTTTCAAAGCTTTTACTCTTTGGGGCGTCAAAAGAACAGGGGCGTAACCAGGAATTTTTAAATTATACGCACGCGAAGGCGTGCAAGAACGCATACGGCGTTCTCAAGCGGCGTAAGCGCGAGTGGGGGGGGGAGAAAGCACGAGAGGGGGTCTCCCCCTCTTGTTAGGGGGGTTCGGGGGGCCTCCCCCGAGAAAATTTTGATATTCAGGATGACAGTAGAACGATTCTGAGCCTTCTTTGAGAAAGAATTTGAGAAAAAAACGGCAAAAGCTGTTCACGATTTTTTTTTACATTACGCATGTGCGTAGTGTGCGTAATGGGCGTTACGCCCTTGAAGAAGTCCATGTGTGGCATTTGGTTAATTAGCTTCTTGACCTCCGTCTTGACCTCTCTCTACTATTTGACCTTCTACTACTTGACCTTGACCTCCTTTTCCTGTCTCTTGACCTTGACCTTTGACCTCTATCTCTATAACTGGTCTCCTTATCATATCTACTGCCTCTGTTTTCATTTGTGGAATATCTATTTCTATTGTGGCGTTCATAATTATCCCTACCCTGATTACCCTCTTTATGTCTATTTCTATAATCACTTTTATGTTCATCTCTCTTCATATTCCTAAATCTCTCTCTGAAGGTGTCTCCTTCTGGCTTAGCTACATTGTCAATATTGAAGGGCTTCCTAAACGGTCTGTTTTTCCCGCCAAAACGTAACTGACCCGATTCCTTTTGGCCACCAATCCCCCCACCTAACCGTCTAGGAATCCACCCAGGTAGAGTTCTTTCACATTCTAAATCCACATAGATTTCTTTCTCATCTAGAATTGTTTTATCCAAGTGTTTTTGAGTCCTGTATGCAATATTTTCATCATAGTATTCAATGAAGCCGTAACATCGTGAAATACCCGTCACAATATCTCGAACGAGCCGCAGGTTTTTAATTTCTCCGTATTCAGTGAAATGTTTTTCCAGAGCCTCTTCATCTGTATGTGGACTTAATCTACCAACAAACACTGTACACTCTGGAATACCGACGACATTTTTGTTGGGTTTGTATTTCCCATTCATCGCACGGAAAACGGCATGGTCATGTGGGAATTCATCTGTTCCATCAATGCTTCCAGCTTTCAGTGGGTCATATTTTGTTGCTATTGCTTCCCACTTCTCCATTTTTGATCTGCAAGTAAAATAAAAAGGGTTAATTTATAAATAAATTTGTGACAATTTGACTGTTATTGATAGCGTACAACTTTATCAACTGAGCTATACAAGCATGACTTGATTGAATGGAGTAAACACTGTGTTAAACAATTTTAGTTCCATTGGCTTATGTCATGGCTCTGTGTCCGTCGTGTCTGTCCGTTCATGAACTTTTTCTTTAAACATTTTCTTCTCAAAAACCACTTGGCCAATTTCAACCAAACTTCACAGAAATTTTCCTTGCATAGACTATTAGACTTCTTCCAAAATTCCTTCAAAAGAACTTTATTCCATTCAGAGCTTGCCAATGCCAGTGTTCCTCAAATGGCACATGGTTCTGATGTCTGCATTATGGCAGAGGATTGGGAAAATATCTAAAGACAGAGACATATTGCTCATGGTTGTACACACAAATAATTCCTTTAGTTGTCTGCAACTGCCTTCAAATTGGAGTTTGAGTTTATTGGGGTTTTACGCCGTTTTCAACTACCAGGGTCATATCGCGGCGGCTGGAGCACCTAACCGTGGGTTCCTGGTATTTCTCACACCAGTACAACCACAATATCCAAACCGAGCCTCCAGCTGCTCTCTCACATAGATGATTCACACCCATTGGTGAGAGACAAATGACTTTTGTCAAATGTCAGAATGGATACTGGCCGAGCCGGGGTTCGAACTCGAGACCCCTGGATTGACAGACTCCGACGTAACCGACTGAGCTATCCGGGCTCGGCTAACCCTTCAAATTGGAACTGTGCCTCTAAATTTTTATCGATTTGGCGTATTCATTGATTGGGGTTTAACGCCTCTTTCAACTGCTATGGTCAAATCACAGCGCCTGGAGTATCTAACCATCGATTTATCGTTCCTCATTACCAGTCCTACCGCAACATCCTTACCGAGTCTCCAGCTGCTCACCCAAATAGGTAAACGATTGTTAAACCATAGGTGGAGGACAATTTTGCCTGAAAGGATATTTGCCCCAACCAGGGATTGATTGGTTGATTGGGGTTTATCAACAATCTAACTGCTATGGTCATATCGCAGCGGCTGGCGCACCTAACCATAGATTCCTGATGTTTCTCATACAAGTACTACCACAACAACCTAACCAAGACTCCAGCTGCTCACCTACATAGGTTAAGGATATCGAACCATTGGTAGGAGACAATTTTGTCAAAAGGATATTTGCCATGACCGGGATCCAACCTGGGACTTCATCAGTGAGATTCTGATGCACAATTTGGACATTGTGCCCAAACATTCAGGAAAAAACTTGACATTTGAGTAACATTCAGTAGAATGTGAGGAGTGTCTTCTGTTTTCCCTCATCAAAATAATGGATATCATTACTTTAATCCGAGTCTTCTCTGATGTAAATACGCTCTTTGATATTTTGATTTTTCGCTAATCAAAATATCAAAGAGCGTATTTACATCAGAGAAGACTCGGATTATCATTACTTCAACTTGTTCTCAGTTTGTCCAGACTTGGCGAAAAACCAAAAAATGACAGAAATCTTTGTCAGATACTCGGTCTGACAGTACCGAATAATCTGTCAGACTCAATAAAATCTTGTCAGACAGAACTCTCACTCACTATCTTGACAGATCTAAAGAAGACTCAGAGTCAGACTTCTGGACTGAAAGTAGCAAAGAATATCAGACCAACGTCACCAAGGGATATTTTATCAGATATGTCTGACGGTTTTCATGTCTGTTTGTCTCTAAAGATCTTATATTTGTAGCATATTTGATTGCCCATTATCATTTCACTATTTTTTCCTATTTCTAGTACTAAAGATCCTTAACATTGTGATATTACCCCTGAAATTGAAAGTTAATCTGCCACTTTTTGTGAAGATTCCTATTACGACATTAGAAAATTTTTCGCTCTGTAATGTTATAATGATTTTTAACAAGGAGTTTATATTTTTCTAGACTAGTTTTGTTAATTTTAAGCAAAAATACGGTACAATTTTACAGTAAGTAATCCAAAATCAATGTCGGGAAAGCCCTCTTGACGATTTTTGGTACCGGCAACTTTCTTATTAACCAATCAAAATCTTTAAAATCGGGACAATCGACAGACCGCTTTACGATAACAACAAACCGAAAGGAGAAGAGCACACGACTGATTTGTTATTGAAAAAAAGAGGAAAAAATCGGGAAATTTACTCCCAGATTTTCACACAGGATCATAGAATGGTATGTATTTGCTACTTTAGGGTCGTTTAGTAAGCAGAGGTACTACATTTGCTTTGACAGTGTCCTGCTACAAAGCAAATTCGGAACCGGCGAAGTCAACTTTCTTGCTGTCAGCTACAAAACTTCGAAAAAAGTCAAAACATCAAAAATAGCACACTGAATAAGGCTATCTGTGATGACATAACAGTATTTTAAAGCTATTTTTTTTTATTGTTAATTCAAGTATGTATATACAAGTAGTGGATAAAGCATGAAAAAGCATAAGATAAGTGATATTCATTTATTGCATCATTATTAGCATCTTCGCTAGCTAAGGTTGAACCGATTACATTTTTATGACACCCTTGGTGGATTTAGTCCGATTTACTTAAAATGGTGAAATGCCGCTTAACGGCTTTCCCGCAGGTTTTCATGGAGTAGCAACCAATCAAATGTCACGTTCAAAGTGCATGTGATGTTATTTCGTCCATAATTGATGGCGTCATTAATGCGCGTTCTACGCCATACAGACTACCCACATTCTGGAGCACTCATAGACCAAATTGAAGCTGTGCAGCGCAGGGCGGCTCGCTGGGCAATGAGGGACTATAGCCGCACTTCCAGTGTTTCTGACATGTTGGGCACCCTTGGATGGAGACGCCTAAACTTGTGCAGGATAGACCAACGACTACTTATGTTCAATAATATTTTAAATGAAAAAGTAGCTATACCTCTTCCTAACTATGTTATCCCACCAGTAAGACCCCTCCGAAACTTGCACTCTTTAGCATTCCAGCAAATTTAAACAATGACAGACTACCATAAATTCTCTTTTTTCCAAAGAACGATTGTCCACTGGAATGCTTTACCATCTGAAGTAGTGACCCTGTCCCATGATGAGTTCAGTCAGGCTGTAAGTCGGATAGGACACATCTCACCTTAATCTTAACCAGCTTTGTTTTTAATCTTTTAACATTTTAACCTATCCTCTTCTTTTACAGTGTTTTATTTACCTGCACATCCTGCTACTTTTACTCATAATTTGGTCTCTGGGATGCAAAGTTTTAATTCTAGCGAGTCCCAGGATGCAACAATTTTTACAAATTTCCTATTAGTGTATTAGTGTATTGGACTCACTAAGCTAGTAGCTGGACTCATTGATATGGAAGCTAGTGAGTCCCCAGGACTCACAGTCTTAAAATTGTAAAAAAATCACTGCTTTTATGCTTTTTACTTTTTCGTCTTGACAGTAGACGCGCAAGTCTAAGTCCCCAACAGGAGTTTGACTCAATGGAAGATAGATAGACTAGGAAAAGGTTTAGCTGCTTGTTTTGTTGAATTATTGCAAATAAAATAGTCTATCAAATGAAAATAGAAAATTGCTATCTATTGCAGTGAAATCCCTAGCAAAAATCACTCATCTTTGCTATTTTGAGTTGCAAGTGCAATGCATTTTTCCCGTCCGTTACCATGAATTGTTTACTCATAACAAATATATTTATCAAGTCATCTTATTAGTTCCAGCAAAGTCTTGCTGGAACAAAAGAAAAAGCTTTCCAGGACAACAAGAAAATCTGACTAAATATTCCAAGGGTGATTATAGAAAAGACGTTACATGGTAGATTTCACCCTTGGCTTGCGAAGATGCATTAGTTGCTAAATGACCTTATTTGTGACATTTTGTTCTGTAGATGTCAGAAGAAGCTGAAAATGTCAACACGTCGGAGATGCTGGATTTTCAAGGAGAAGAATCTATGAAGGTATTATCGTAAACACGGATCAGAAATATAGAAATGATGTTTGGTGTTAGAAATGTAAATATTATAAAGTGAAAGATAAAAGGAAAAAAAAAATACAATAATTTGTAATTTAACCCATTACCACACATGGAGATAAGCTAAAGGGTGTATTTTTACCAACAGATGCTGATAAGAATTGTTGGATTTTAACCTTTTTTGTACCTGATCTTAAACAACTGTCCAAAAACAGGGGTTTTCCTATGCTTTCTGTGCCTCCTGAAAACGGAGGTGTTCCCAATGCAAACGGCTGTGTTCCCAAAGCAAATATTCTTCCATTTTTCCCTATCTATTCGAAATGTTTAATTTGTAAATGAAGAATTAGTGTTTTGCTCACTATTTTCAGTCCAAAATAAGCTATTTTGCACTTTAAAAATTTCCCAATTCAGGCCAGACTCCTTTTCCCAAAATGGCTAGGAAAACCCCTGAAAAAAAAATATGCATAATTGATTATTTTTCACATCTTTGATCAGGGTTTCCATTAGGACAAGAATCCCAAGAGTCATTGACCCTTGAGGCCAAAATCCCAAGAGTCAAAATGCAGCGCGAGAAAAATCAAACTGTAGGGTGGGGGGGAGGGGGTGGGGGGGGGGGGGGGGGGGGGGGCAATGTTAAGATATGTTCTTCACTCTTTAGAGATCATTGTAACATTCTCCCAAACTTAACAAGGTTAAACTGCTTTTGAAAATATTGGGGAAAAGGAAAAAATACTGATTTATATGAAAATGTATGAAAATGTTTCAATAAGACCAAAGTGCTTGTTTTATGAGTAAGTGTAACACCTTTTCAACCTTTAGAGTGCTACAGATGAGAAGGGATATTGACTTTTCAAAAAGCATTGTTGTTATCAAACCTTATGTTGAAGGTACTCATTGGAATCGACTCATTGATACTATTCAAATGAGTACCCACAAGATGGGGTTTGGATTTGAAATTAAAGGTTAGGAATGCATTTGCCCCCATTTTACACCCCCCCCCCCCCCCCCCCTTTATTAACAAATTTAGTACAAGATTGAAATCTTGTATAAAATGGTAGAAATCAAATTCTTGATATTGAAAAGATGATATAATTATTTTTCTTTTATGCCAAGGAAATTTCGTAGAAAAATATTAATCTTTGATAAAGTGCACCTTTAAATTTTCCTTTGATATGCCGTGTCTAAACCATGAAAACCCATGACAATTACGATATCTGTTCATTTTACCTTTTCTTTAAGAATTTAAACCAGCTAGATCAATTGTATTTCGAAAAAGTAAGAAAACCTAGCATTAATTAATCCAGGCACAAGGGATTCTGATTGACATTCAATGATAATGTAATCAGAATTTCATGGCCGCCGCTGAGAGCTACCTGTTGATTGATTGATAAACTTCTTCAAGTTCTTGGTATTTTTACAAGCAGATTGTGTATTTTATTGCCACACAGCTACTTCAAATCAAATTAAGGACTATGTCGGATTAATTAATGGATTTACGACTGATAATCAGCAGGCACCACTGATGTCAAATTACCACTTTACAGTAACACACGACTTGCAAATCAGCGAAAGATTGCGTAACACAGATTATCGATTTTTTACTGCTCTGAACTAAAGGTGTGACCAGAATAATGGGTCAATTAGTAGATATCCCTTGATCTTGAATGATGGGTGACGCATGGGTCGTAAAAATCAAGAGTCAGAATGATGCATCAGTTGAAATTTCTGAGAGTCAAATTGGGGTCATTTTCATTTTTCATGCGTCAAAACCCGAGCTCCCGGGTCAAACGGAAACCCTGTTTGATATGTAAAGTTTTTAGAGAATTTAAAATACCTTTTTGATGATATAACCATGGAAAAGATTTTCAAATCCACTCTTTTAATAAATGACTTTGTAGAGCAGTACCCTTTCATTGTTTGTCGTTGAATTTTATTTTTCTTCATACAGAAATAAAACAACTATTTTTCATATTTTTTAAGAATTTCTTTATCATTATAAGGAAAATCTATTTTAAGGAAATGAATGAGGTCAAAACTATTTTAATTAGATGTATTTGAACAGTAAATTTCAAGCATTTTTAGCTCCACTGGCCTTCAGGCCAGCGGGCTATTGTCATGGCGCTGTGTCCGTCGTGCGTGCGTGCGTGCGTCCGTCCGTGCGTCCGGTCGTCAACTTTTTCTTTAAAAATCTTCTCCTCAGAAACTACTGGATGGATTTCAATCAAACTTCACAGGAATGATCCTTGGGTGGTCCTCTATCAGATTCCTTCAATTAATGCTGATTGAAGCAGAAAGTCGGGAGTTATCTGCCCTTGAATTTAAAAATGGCTGTTTTGACTTTGTTTTCACTCTAGCACTTACAAATATCAACCAATCAGGACAAAACTTGGTCAAAATGTTGGTGACAATAAGATCTTGACTGAGTGCAATTTTCATCTCAATCTGAATTTTATATCATGAGTTATGTGCCCTTGAAATTGACAAAATTGTCATCATCAATATCATCATCAATAATCATCATTTTCTTCTTTTGCCTCAATGTTTTCCCAAGGATATTTTCTAAGGGATGTCAAAACCAGGTCTTTTTTGGGAAAGGGATAAACTATCCATACATTTCATGGATTGGATGATCTAATTAAGGAGCATTGCAGTTTACAAGAACCGTATCTCATTGGATCATATTTATGGAGTTATTGGACTTTGATAGTTTCCACACTTTGTTGATTTTCATGCTCATTTTTTTGGCGAGAATATCTGTCTTAATTTTAAAGGATCAATTGTATTGATTAATCCTTTCCCAATTGGCAACAATTCAGGATGGCTTATTCAAAAGCTGCAGCAGAAGACAAAATGGATGTCAATGAAGATGGGACTTGTGCTCAATATAGCACACAAAAAAGTAGGAAAAAGGAGAAAAAAGCTGGTCACCACTTTTCTCTTTATGTTTCCCAAAGCCTTTTCTGTTAGGATTATCAAAACCAGGCCTTGTTTGGGAAAGGGTTAAAACACGACAACAGGGATAGAGACTAACAATTTTGATGTAGCTTGCCTAATATTCAATATCGAACATTACGGTTATGAGCAATTTCTCCAGAGATTCTTGGGCCCAGCCCAAAAATTAGGGGCCATGGGCGACTGGGCCCCTGTCAGTCTTTATCCCTGTGACAATCTTTCGACAGGCAAGTGGAGATGCAGATAGTACAATAAAAGATATTCCTGCTAATGATGGTAATGAAGAAACAGATAAAACCAGTAATGCAAACAAAGAACAGGAAAGTGCTGAAGTGACTGGTGATAATAATGCAAACAAAGAAGATGGAAATACAAATGTTGCTGTTGATAACCCTGACAATAAAGGGGAGGGTGAAACAGATAAAACCAATAATGCAAACAAAGAATATGGAGGTACAGATGTGACTGGTGATAATGCTGACAGTAAAGGGGAGATTGATAAATCTAATAATGCTAAGGTAGGCCAGCTGATTCTTACAAAAGAGCTTTTCTACTTCTCTATAAATTTTTTTCTTTGTTGTAATACCATATAACTTGTAATTATTGGGAAAGGGTTAAATTGCAATAATTGACCTAATATTCTACTAAAAATTCCCCCTTTAAAGCAGTGTATCTATCATCATATGACATGTTTCACAGTCACACCATTCAACAATAATTTTGTCTGATGCATTGCATGATTTTGATACAGATTCATGTTTAATATTATTTGACGATATTTTACTTCTGTTACTTGCAACCTGAATAAATGGTAAACTTGAGCTGGGATCTGGAAAAAAGGTTGTTATGACACAATCTGATCATGATCCATATTGTTCTGTCATTGCTTTTTCACAACCTATATATGACAAATTTAGGACAGCAAACTGGATCCTGATCAGACTGTGCTAATACAAAGAATGATCTTGAACCATGGTAGCCTTAAATACCATAGGAATCCTTGTTCTAGAACTACACTCATTAACCCATTACAAAATGGCCAAATTTCAGACTGTTCCAAATTCAAAGATGTTGCAGACGACAATTAGAAATAAATGAAATTTTACACTTTTTTTGCCATTTTGTATAAAAAACGTTGTGGGAAATGATGAAATTGCTTGTCACAAGCAATTTCTTCATTTTCCACAATGTTTTCCAATGCCATTTTGTTGTGAGGAGTCAAACGGAGTCACTGTTTGGTAATGGGTTAATTAAACCCTTTACATTGGCACAGACTGGATCCATTTTGGTTTCAAATGCTTTGCATTATAAGATTTTACACTTGTAGATGACAATTTCGAGTTAATGAATTCTTTTTATTTCTTGGTCTTGGATAGAAAATAGTAGGAAATGAAGAAATTGCTTGTCACAAGCAATTTCTTCATTTTCCACAATGTTTCAAAACCTTAATTGCCGGGCATCATAAGGAGTCATTGTGTATCAATGGGTTAAAAAGTTTTTGTCTGTCTACTTACAGAAAACAGAGAATGAATCTCAAGAAGAAGAATACATGGACATTTTGGGGAACAAAACATTGTTGAAGAAGGTAAACCAGAGCTCTGTATATGATGGAGTGATCTCTGTAATATATCTGTCTGTTCATCAGTCCATTCCCAATGTGGTGTTTACAATTTAACATCCACAAAAGTTGATCAATCTTGGTCAAACTTGGTCAAAATAAGTATGATTGTAAATTCGCGGATTAGTTTGATTATCGGTCTGATCGGATCTGAAAGTGCAGAGTTAAGTGACCTTGAATGTCAAAAAGAGTTAGTTCTAACTTTGTTTGTTTACTCTCTTGCATCTACAATTATTGACCAGTCAACACAAAACTTGTGGACCCAGTGTTGGTGACCATAAGATCTTGTACTAGGAAATCCGGAGTTATGTGCCATTGTATTGTCATGCCGGTTATGCGGGGAACTCGACATAACAATTACCATTTTGCTTCGATGTTAGCATGTTCTTTCGACCATACTTTTATCCTCTTTGAGAGACATTTTATTTTCACAGAATTTTGGGCCATTTTTGACTTACATTCAACTGTCATATAGTGTCTTTGTTTAATATTGCTATTGCTCTGAAACTTTGTTAATGCTTTTGTCACAATGATGTCATCCTTTAATTGTGGTGTGATTATTTCGACATTCATTTTGTGAATTTTTGCCATTTTAACGTAGAAATTCTTGTCTCAATATCCAGCACTTGATAGTATAGCATTGCTGCTCGCTGAAAGCTCTTGTAAAACTTCAGGTGATTGAGCCGGGCTCAGGAGAAAATCCAAAGATGGGTGAGAAAGTAACAATAGATGTACAGAAAACAATGCCAGAACTTGATAAACAATTACCCGCAGAACAAATCACATTTACACTGGGAGATTGTGATGTAGAACAAGGTAGGACTCATTGGTTTCTCTCTTTCTTAATTTTTGGTTTGACTATTTGTAGAATAGGGGGACTATTCAGATCACATTAATGCAGTGAAGCTTTTTGACCTTGTCAAGAAAAATGCTGGGGATAACATTGTGGAAAATGAAGAAATTGTGATGTTTTTAATATGAAATGGAACAATTTTTAAATTTTCACCAACTTGAAATTGTCGTCAGCAACACCTTTCAAATTGAAACAGTCTAAAATTTTGCCATCTGGCAATGGATTAACCGGTACCCATTCCCAAAGGCCTAAATTTTAGACTGGTCCAAATTCAAAGATATTGTATATGACAATATCAAGTCAATGAAATTTTAATTTTTTGGTCTTTTGGGGTAGACAACATTGTAGGAAATGTAGAAATTGCTTGTCACAAGCTATTTAATCATTTTCCACAATGTTTTGTTTTCTAAAGCTACAGTCATGTCTTATGGGGAGTAAAAAAAGTCACTGTGCGGGAGTGCATTAATTTTTAGTGCGACTTTTCATAGAAAAGGAGGGTTATTCTGGTCGCCAGGATGTATGCATAATGCTTTGGCTAAGGTTTGTACATGCAAGTGTTGTATCTCTGCTTCTGCTGATGGTCATGTACATGTATAGAACCATGACCATAATATAAACCTCTAGGCAATGCACTTGATGGTTGAACTGTGCAGTCCTCTGACAGCTCTTGCTAGAAGATATTTGGGTTAACAGCAATTTCTTCTTGGACCTCAATGGGACATCAAAATTAGCTCTAGTTTTAGAAAGGGTTTCAGGGTTGCCTTGCATCAGGCAAAAGTCGGGGAAATCTTAAATTGTTCTATGTCAGGTTTTGTCAGGGAATTTTGTGAATTGCTAGGAAAACAAAATAATACAGGCACATGTCAGGGAATTGTCTGGGAATTTTGTAAATTGTCAGGGAAATTAAAAAATACATGCAAATTTCAGGGAATTGTCAGGGATTTTTTTTGAAAAAAATAAGATGCAGTGCCATATACTTAATGATTTTGACGCAACCTTTAAAAACTGTCTCAAAATTTCCAAGTTATTGTGGAAATTACCACTATGAAATATGTCAGTGAACTTTCAAATTTTGTCAGGGAAATGTCAGGGAATTTTATGTCCTCTGACTCATGGCAACTTTGGGTTTATCTTCCAATATGTTTAGTTAACATTTTATTAATTTCATTCTGTTTTCTTTACAGCACTAGACCTTGCTGTATCATTGATGAAGTTAGGAGAGAAAGCAACTATAATCTCAGGCTACAAATATATGTACGGGGAAATAGGATTGTGAGTGCTGATTTACTTCTACATTTCTCAATGTATTTCCAGGCTTGATTTATTCACTGTGTTAAAACTACAACTTATCTTGTAAAGGGTTAACCTTTTCCCAAGCCAGTAACGACAGAATTTTAGACAGGTAAAGACATTGCAGACAATAATTTCAAGTGAATTAAATTTTACATTTCTTGGTCATTCTAGATAATCTAGATAAGAGTATGGGAAGTAAAGAAAACGCTTGTCACAAAGGCTGTTTATTGTAGGGCTTCAACATGCTCTTATATCTTGATAAGCATTTTCAATGGTTCTGTACTGAAATATCAATATATATTTCCTGCAGATTTACCCGAACTCTGAAATAATTTATATTTCAGAGCTCCAGACATTCCAGCGTTCGCTAATTTCAAATTAGATGTTCACCTTTTGACAAATCATGGATTTCCCAATTTTGGGAAGTTAGATTTACAAGAAAGAATTTTGGAGGCGTAAGTATTTTGTTTATGAAATATACTATGTTCTATCAAGGTTTATTGCTTATTTAACCATTGTACCGACTGATTAATTGATGTGCTCATGTTAGTAATTGTTATGTACAAAAAACTGAGGGTTTTTTTGGACAGGGCAAAAAATCTTCCTTAACCCATTACCAAACGGCAAAAATGTGGACTAGTCCAAATTCAAAGAAGTTGCAGATGACAATTTTAAGTGCATGAAATTTAAAATGTTTTGGCCTTTTTGGGTAGAAAACATTGTGGGAAATGAAGAAATTGCTTGTCACAAGCAATTTCTTTATTTATCACAATGTTTTCTCATGGCATTATCTTGTGAGGAGTCAAAAAGAGTCATTGTGTGGTAATGGGTTAAAGGCTTGCTTTCCATAAGCTTATGTATATACCCAACTATAAAGCTTAATTTTTTTTTTTCAGTTTTAGCGTTTTTAGAATGGATCCTTTTGATTACGGCCTTTTAGGGAGATTTCTCATCTTATTCATAGGACTCTTTAATGTTTAACCCATTTCTACACGGTTACCAACTTACGCTTTTTGATACCTACAAGATAAAGGCTTTGGAAAACATGTGGAAACTGAAGAAATTGCATGTGACAAGCATTATCTTCATTTTCCACATTATTTTCTTCAAAGAAATACTGAGAAATGTTAAATTTCATTAAATTGAAATTTTTGAATTTATAAACAATTTTTGATTTTGGACCAATTTTAATAATTCCATCAGGTAATTGGTTACCCCCCCGGTCCCACAGAGCCCGATTTCCGAAATATTCGTAGATCCTCGGGAGAGCGCATTGTGACGATTTACTACGAATTCGGTCCGATTTGTTCCGTTCATCCATGGATGGGGCGTATTTTCTTAAAAGACAAGTTTATTACATCGCCGTAATTCTTCGGCGAGAATTTCGTAGTGCATCGTCGTTATTCGTTGTTCATCGCCGAAGTAAGCAAAGCCAAATAGGCCAAGTCTGTCGCCGAATAACCCCGATTTACTAACCAGAACAACCACGACTTAGTACGAGGCACACCGATTTAAGTGCGATTTTCAAAATCGGGAGAAAAATTTGCGCATGTTGAAATTTTTGTCCCGATTTATTTTTGATCCTGATTTAGTGCCAATTTCTATCAGGATGAACTACGATTCTCCCGAAGTAACCCGATTTCCGTCTGATTTCTAAATTTTCGAAATCGGGACTAAATCGGGCTCAGTGGGACCGAGGGGTTAGGAAACATATCATTTTAAATAGGGATTTGAATTGGAAATAACATGTTTTACTTGGAATATTCAAATGTAATTGTTTTAAATAATAAAAAGTACCAAACAACAGCACAAACATTCATGAACTAATTAACTAATTTGAAAAAGTATGTAAAGAGTAATATGGATGTTGCTTCTTTGTATTTCAGAAAAAAGAAAAAAGACAGGGGCAATTTTTACTTCCGACGGAAAGATTTCAGTCAAGCAGTATATGTGTATACAAAGTATGTCTACATTACACATTAATAAACTTTTTAAAATGATTTGTGTGCCTGATAAATTTGGAGCATATAGCTTTTGTCATGTCTGTCTGTTTCTCTGTTAGGCAGCATAAAGCTTAATCATCTGCAATAATATTTAACCCTTTCCCAGACAAGATCTGATTTGATGTCCCTTTTAAATACAGCTGGTGAAAACATTGAGGGAAAATAAAATGCTGATAACCAGCATTTTCTACTTTTGCCTCTATATGTCTATGCTATATTGTACACATTCTATCTTTAACAACATATGTTTTGTCATCTGCAACAGCTTTCAAATTTGACCACCCTAAAATTTTTTGTTTGGGAAAGGGTTAAACAATGAGCTATGGTGCTTTCATATAGATCTATCGGATATATACTCAGTAAAAGAGCTAACGCATCACTTTTTAAAATTGCATAATTTCTTCATTGTCGAAGATTTAGATTTATAATTTGGCATATGTTTATCCCACAAGTTTATGCACTCATCCATAAAATTATTTCAAAGTTTTCTTTCTTATGTGACCGCGTCATACTAAAAGGGGACCAAAACAGTTTTTCGGCTCGTGTAACTTGTGATCCTTCTTAATAATATTTGTTTGAACTGATTTTGATAGCTGGTTTATTGTGGGATTAAAATCTGAAAAAATGTATTCCTTATCTAACGTAACAAGGGCTGTTCGCGGACAATATAGCTCGCATAGACGCACCTTTTTAGGAGAGAATGTCAAGTTTTCAAGGTCAATGTCACAAGGTCAAATTTTATTGTCGCACGTGAAAGGTCTTGGTGTGACCTGTCTATGTGTGAAATATAAAGACTGCATCTCATACAGTTCATAAGATATAGACTGATACGTTTTGTCTACGTAACCAACGTCGTCGTCAACGCCAACAATGACACCAACGACACTAGTGATGCAACATTTCCTCTGCGGGAATAAATTACGCACCAACAAAAGTGTTAAAGCCATCGGTTTGTTTAAGGAAGGGTAACTTTTCTACACAGGAACTCTGTCAGCCAATACAAAAGGTTTGAAAGTTATGCGTGAATTTCCTATTCTAATCAAATTCTAGACTTTTTGAATTTTAGAATTAAGGGCGTCCTTATTAAAAGTTCAATATTTCAAAACAGATTGTAGCATTTACCATGAAATTTCGTGGGCTTCTAACGAAATGGTGGTTGTCTGCATATGCAAATTTTAAACGTATTCTGTAGACTCGTTAAAAAGATATTAACAAAGATACGAGTGATGCGTCAGCAGTTTTGCCGAGTATATATTCCTTTTGACAAGACTGAAGAGCTTACCTTTGATTTCAAGATAAAAGTTGTAGATTGAGGTAAAAGTCAAATATCAATTGTTCATTTGTTAAAAAAGATGTGAAAGGTTAAACATAAAATTTGAACTGTAAGTGATAAGGCTTCCATGTCATTTTCATTTGATACCAAGGTTAATATGGTAGGTAAAGGTCAAATGTGAACAGCATACGAGGTGTGTCCATAAAATACGTAGACAGGTCCAGAATAATAAGAAATAATTGCATGATCTATTTAAAATTTACACCAGCGTGTGCAGAATTGTAATATGAATATGTGTACCAAATTTTATGAAAATACACACAACAGCTACAAAAATACACATGGAACAAACAAGTAAAATACCATACATGGGGCACTTTGACGTCGTTCACGACGTCGACGTTACAACTTTTCAAAGTACTCTCCACTCGCGTTCACGCACTTCCTATGTCTGTCCACCCATATGGTATACGTTTCGCGGAACCACTCTTTCTTCTATGACCCTACAAAGGAGCGAACAAAGTGATTTAGTACGTCTAAGTCGGCAAAACGTTTGCCTCTCAGATCCGCCTTTAATCGCGGAAAAAAATGCAAAGTTTCATAGGCACACAGTCTGGGCTGTAAGGTGCGTGATCGGCGCGTTCGAATCCCAAGAAGTCTATCACAGAAAGTGTCTCATTTGCACGGTGAGCGTCTATGCCATTTAAACACTAGCGCTCTGGACACGTCAGCCTTGCCTCGTTGCATAAACTTGAATGTTTCCGTTGGTGTCATGTTTGCACCGACACAGAATTTAATAACGACGCATTTTTCTACCGTCATAGCAGCCAGTTGTTTATTGCTTATAACGTCTCCTGGCAAGTTGTTGACGTTCGAAACTTCTGGTAAAACGTCAAATGATGTCACTGCTGAAGTGAGTGTATTTTCCCGCGTATTCTTTTAAAAAAAACTTGCGACAAAAGTCTAGTTTTGTGTCTTTTTATTTTCAAATATCTGAAGTGCCCCGTGGTAGCGTTATGCTGTTGCTATGGTGACGGTTTTGCTAGTACGTACTTTCGAAAACAATATAAAATGTAGCAGAAGTATTTTAGAATAAATGGACCTTTAAATTGATAGTGTTTTGGGATCGATAAAACTACTATTTGGTGGAAAACTTTGGTTGTCTACGTATTTTATGGACATACCTCGTATTTACCATAATTGATGGCTTTCACATACATGTAATGTGTGTACTTATCTTTACATTTGTCTGTCCATCCATCTGTCTGTCAGTTGAAAATTTGACAAGCAATTTCTTCATTTTCTACCCCAAAAGAAGAAATATGTAAAATTATATTCACTTGAAATTGTCATCTGCAACATCTTGAATTTGGACCAGTCTAAATTTGTGTGTCTGTTAATGGGTTAATTATTTGGCTATTAATTACAGAGCCAGTAAGATTGTAGATCCTAATGAAGGTTGTGTATATCCGGATGCTTCACCAGAAAAGTTACAGGAACTGTTAGAGTTTAGAGGTGTTATTCTTACAAACACTAGTATTGCTCAATTAAAAGTAAGTCTTGCTTGTGACAATATTGTTCAGAGCTACAGATAAGATGGGGTAAAGGCTTTTTAAAAAGCAAAATAACATTAATAGGGAACAATTTTATCAAGTCAACAGTGGCATGATTTCGGACAAATAATGGTGTTTCTTGGGTGTTGTTATAAAATCTCGTAACTACGGCTTGTTATCTAAAGATAACCGTAAAGCAAGTCTATCTTTAGCACAAAATTCATTGCCATTGTAAAACAAACCTTATGTCGAGATGATTCAAAGGAGTACCCACAATATAGGTTTGGGATTTGAAATTAGAAATTTAGAATGCCTTCACCCCTCTTTTCTGTTGCTCTGATGTTTGTATTCATTAAATGTATGCCCGTCCAACTGTATTTGAATGGTATCTAGAAGTCTGCTTGTCAGTTGGTCCATTGTGTTGGTCTACTCCCTATTCGTCTACTCCCAATTTGTCTACTATTTTGGACATAATTCTCATTTCGTCTACTTTTCTTCTATCCTTTCTATATCAATGATATTGTATGATTTTTATTAAAATTTTTGCATTTTTATTTCATTTGTGAACATATTGACTTTATTTCTTTTCTAAAAACAAAAATAACGTTGTTTATTGGTGATTTGACATGAAAGTAGACAAGTTGGGACAGAAGACGAATTGGGTTTAAAGGCACAAAATGAACAGAAGACGAAATGAGATTAGACCAATTGGGATGTTACCACCTTTTGTATAGTTCTTTCTATTTCTTAGGTTATGATAAACAGATTTTGTTTAATTTCAATAGGCTGTTAAAAAATGCATCAACCCCATTCAATTAATTAATTGCATTTCATAGGTGGACTTGCATAAATATGCATCTAATTTTGGTTACATAGGGATTGGAAGTACATGTATTACCAAGCAATAGCATTTTATAGCTCTAAGGGATATCCGATGAGTTTTGCAATTCATTTGTAGATGATTTTCTTAGACCGTCACCATTTACTTTTAAATTTTTACATTTTCTATTTCTTTTAATCTTTAATTTGACTTATCCACATTTTCAATCTATTTCTTTACAGATAGGTGCTATAGATGCTGCCATAAAATCTGCCACAGAAGCTACGAAATTGTGTCCTTCCTACAGCAAAGCTTACTTTAGATTAGGACAGGTGAGTTAATCTATTACCAGACAGCAATATTTTAGACTGCTCCAAATGCAAACATGATGCAAACTACAATTTCAAGTGATTTGAAATTTATTAAATTTCTTTGGTAGAAAACATTGTGGAAAATGAAGAAATTGCTTGTGACAAGCAATGTGTTCATTTTTAGCTCGACTTTTCGAAGAAAATGAGAGCTTATACTGTTGTCACCCGGGCGTCGGCGTCAGCGTTGGCGTTGCAACAAAGGTTAAAGTTTTTTCAAACATCAATAACTTCCATACTATCAAAGGGATTCAACCCAAACTTGGAACACTTATTCACCATCACACCCTCTACCTTACTATTAGGGCCCATGACCCTGGCTCCACTATATTTGGAGTTATGCCCACTTTATACTAAGCAACTTAGAAAGTCGAGCGCGCTGTCTTCGGACAGCTCTTGTTAGAGTTACTATTTGTAGAAGGGGGGGGGGGGGGGGCATTTCAGTCACCGAGGTGTCAGCGTAATTCTTTGGTAAAGTTTTACATGCAATTTAGGGAAATTTTAAACTTTTTAAACTGAAATTTTCACTATCCAGCACTTGATAGTTGCGCTTAGCTCTCCTGAGACAGTTCTTGTTCCAGATCCTGGCTCAAATGAAATTCTACCCGACTGCTACAAATATCCTTTCTGACAAAAATGTCATTTACTAATAATTTGTCCTTAACCTATGTGGGCGTGCAGCTGAAAGCTCAGTTAGGGTGTTGTGGTAGTACTGGTAATGAGAAACAACAGGAATCCATGGTTAGGTGATCCAGCTGTCGCTATATGACGATAGAAGTTGAAAAGGACGTAAAACCCCAATTAATAATCAATCAAATGAAATTCTAAGGCATTGTAATTGTACAGCATTATGAGTGGTTTATTTCATAGGGCACATGTTTTACAAGAATATGTCTGTACATTGTACTTATAAGTTGTTCCAAGAATTAAGAGAAATATTAAATGTTTTTCTTTTTCCATGATAGGCCTATGAACAGAAAGGTTCAATAGATGAAGCCATCAAAGCCCACAAAGCAGCATTAAAAAATGATCCAGAAAATAGTAAGGTGAGCTCATTTTATCATCTCTCTACCAATGGACAAAAGTTCAGATTGTTTCAATTGGAAAGCTACTGCAGGAAAGAAAATGGATCTCTATAGAATTAGTGTTTGTGTAGTATTTTGTCGCTTTTCAATGAAAACCTTGTAACTGCAGCTTGTTCCAAGCTGCAGTTTCGAGGTTTTCATTGAAAAGCAGCGATATAGTAGTGAAAATATATAGCCAAAAAGAAAAATGGTTGGTTATCAGCTTTTTATTCTTTTGACTCTGTATTTTTTTAAGCCTTCTCTATTAGCAACATGAAAACTAAGGCTTATTTAAGTAAGAATTCAATTGTACCAAAACTTGTTAGTTCAAAACTATTGTAAGTAGATAACTTTGATTCACACAGTTTCGCACTGACCCAACAAACTCAGACTATCTGTAAAAGCATTTTACCCCCTTCCCAAACAACAAATTTATTGGCTGCCCCAAATTGAAAGGCATTGCAGACAAAAATTAAGGTAGAATATCCATAATTTGGCCATTTTGAGATTCATACAGCATTAGAATTTTTCAGGTGATGTAAAGGTTTGGCAATATCTGGTCTATACTGACAAGTTACTACAACAACAAAAAAATCCACACTTTCTATTGCTGTTTGATTATGATGTTGCCAGAAAAATGCTGATGACACATCGTCGCCTCGTTTTTAAATTGCGCTAACTACCAAAACCACTTTTCCGAGAAAATCGACTTTAAAGATTCAGACCTTCATAACTTTTTTATGTTTGCTTGAAATTGACCCAAATTTTGCATGGCAGTCAGAAATAACCTTATATATCCACATGCGCAATTTAATAAGAAACGATGGAGCATTTTTTGATAAAAATCATTATTTCTGTTTGGAGATAGAGCAAATTCTGTCATTTTCAAAACCGCTTTTCACTTTTAAAGGAGATAGATCAAAACGACACAGAAAAACACTATTTGCTATATAGGCCGACCTTACGAATCATAAAAAAAGACAAACTGTCGTTTTGCCGTAGAAATTGGACAACCTATGCGGTTGTATAACGAACCGGTGGCCTTTGTTCTAGATAAAGTAAAAAGAAATATTCGAGTACTAATTGATTTCAACTTTTTATGGCATCGTAAAGGATACAGACTCTAGTCTGCGTAGATTTAAATTGCAACAAATTCGTATCATTTTCGCCCTAAAGAAATATATTTTGTTTGTTATAATGGCTACATAAGGTACAGTTGAAAAAAAATCTACTTGTTGAAGCACTTGTGTGCCAAGATCAATTTCAATTACATTTTTTTCAAAGACTATCCGGCTATTCTACCCATCGAGGACTGGTAATCAGAATGCCGACATGCATATAGTGTTATTGTGAACGACCATTGATTAAAATAGCATTTGAACTTGTTAACGATTGACTTGCTAACATATATGTACTTACATATTATCAAAATCGTCAATAGAAATCGATTGTTCACATTTTGTAATCGGAATTCGTGTTTGTGTCACATAACAGGTCACGTGGTTTTTATACTTATTTTCATTGGACAAGAGAAATTTTCAGGCACAGATTGCTTTATGTCCTGGACATAGGATAAGATTAAGACCAATTTGAAGAAAAAATCAGGAGATAGAGCAATATGCATACGCGATTTCTCAAAAACCAGCCCGCCAATCGACGATATCTGGTGTTCAGGAGATAGAGCATAAAAATACGAACACAACGATACCAAATATAGGATTTTTTCAAAAATGGAGATAGCGCAGCTTAAAAACGAGGCGACGACATGTCAATCTCTATTTCGGATATTCTACCTTAATTTTTTTATGTTGCCTAAGGGGGTAAAAAAGATGAGCATCTGCTGATGGCTTGGAATGGATCTAGTTTTGGTTCTGGTCTTAGAACTACCAGGAATATTTTGTAAGGTACACCAGCCTCTGCAGTATAACTGAACAATGTTGAATTCAACCCTATTTATCTTCCCTTTTACTTCTTATCTTAAGTCTTTGATTTTTATATGCGGTATATTGGCGTCATCTTCTCTGTCGGTTCCACCCATCCGTCCACATTTCTTGTAAGCTCAACTCCTCCTAAGTTTCATGCTGGATCTTTTTGATACTTGGTCAATGTTATCACCTTAATTGGTAGATGTGCATGAAGGAAGGGTTTTTTGGTTCATTGATTTTTGTTTGAGTTATGCCCCCTTAAAACTTAGTTTCGGGGGCGGCGTATATTGTGACCATGGCACTCATGTTTCTACCTATTTTCTCTCACTCTCCTTCTCTCACTTATTTTGGAATCTTTGTTCTATCTTCCATCTCTTCTTTTATATTGTCTCTCTCTTTCCTGCTATTCTTATCTCCATTCTTTACTCCTTTCTCTCTTTCTCTTATGTTGATCCCACACTAACAGCCAGGTGACCTTTCTCAGATAATCCACAATGAGTTATCCAGACTGACCAAGATCAACAAAGAAGCCAAACAGTCACAAAAGGAGATGTATAGCAAGATGTTTTGGGGCTCAAACCCACCGGACATGGCCAAGAAATCCAACATCAAAGAGGGTCCATCATTGGTGAGTTGGGATCTTTTTTGTACCTTTTGTTTCACCTCTTACCAAATGTTGTGGGGCTCAAACCCACCGGACATGGCAAAGAAATCCAACATCAAAGAGGGTCCATCATTTGTAAGTTGGGATCATTATTATCCCATTACCACACAGCGACTTTTTTGACTCCCTACAAGATAATGGCTTTGGAAAACATTGTGGAAAATGAACAAATTGCTTGTGACAAGCAATTTCTTCATTTCCCACTATGTTATCCATCCAAAAGGAACAAAAGTTTAAAAAATTCATGAACTTGAAATTGTTGTCTGCAATGTCTTTGAATTTAGACCAGTCTAAAATTTTGTTGTTTGGTAATGGGTTAAGGTAGTCTACCCCTAATGAGATTCGTGCAATGTCAGAATTATTTTGGTGACATTGAAAAACACTTAGTGGCGGAACTTTCCAACACTGAATGTTTATGACCTTGCCTGAATAGGTTCCCATACGTAAATATGCCACACAAAAAAATCTGATGTTTTATGAATCTCAAAATGGTCACATTACGGGTATTCTACCTTAACCTATTACCTGACAGCAAAATTCAGGATGGTCCAAATTCAAAGATAATGCAGACTGAAATTTCAAGTTAATGGAACTTGACATTATTTTTTCTTTTTTTAAAAGAAATATTGTGGGAAATGAAGAAAAAGCTTTTAACAAGCAATTTCTTCACTTCCTCATTGTTTTTCCATAGCCTTTATCTTGTTGGGCATCAAAATGTGACATTATGTAAGAATGGGTTAATTAAGAGGGCTTTTCTTTTCACCTCTTACCAAACATGGATATTTTAGACTATTTTTAACCCATTCCAAGATAGCAAAATGTTTGGGTGGTGCAATTTTAAAGCGACTGCAAACTACAAACTTGATGTTGATAAAGACAGAATCTGTGTACAAAATAGCTTAGAAAATGTTAAGGAAAAAGGAGAAAATGCTGATTACCAGGTTTTGTTTTTGAAAATGTTAAAAGGAAAGTGCTGCTTGCATCCAAAGTATCTCAAAATTCAGGTGGTATGACAATTTTAAACTTTGTGTTGTAAATGCATTAGCATTTCTTGCAGTATTCAAAATTAAGATTTTCCTATCATGGTATTTCATCAACAACTCTCTTTTCATCATTTGTTAATGAAACATTCTGTCATGAACTTATGACACTGCATGAAAATTCAGCTTTAAATGTCTGCTGAAGTTAATATAATCTCCATCTTTGAGTGCTTGTATGTAAACGTTTTTCTTTAAAATAAATATATTTTGCAAATAAAGATTTACAAATCTGTAAAGCTGACTTCTCATGCAGTGTTGCACTTCTTTCTATGCCCCTGTTTCGAGAGATCAGGAGCATATTGTTTTATTCATGTCCATCTGTCTATCCAAAAACTTAACATTTACATTTTCTCCGAAAGAATTTGAAATGCAAAGCTCAAATTTGGTATGCAACCTTCTTTTGATGATATCTATCTATTCCATGCAATATGACCTTCCTCAAGGTCATCTGTTAATCCTTATTAACCCTTGACACGAAAACTTAACATTGGCATTTTCTCCAGAAAAATAGCCATTTCGGGGGGCATTAGTGTTTCACAAACACATCTTGTTTCTTTCTCTTTCCTAAATCTTATCTTTCCTCTTTTCTTTTTTCTTCTACCAAACAGACACATATGCATGCTGCCTTTAACACCATTCCTTCAGACCCGAATCTATCTATACCTCCTTGGCTAAACCCTCAATTACTCATGAATAATCCTATGTTCGAAGCTGGAGTAAAGGCAGGGAAGGAAAGCCTGGCAACTGATGCTGATCTAGAAACAACTCTGAAGGAAGCAATGAACTTTGTGGAGAAAATGTCCAATGGAGAGATAAGGGACCCCAACAAGTTGATGCAAATGGCTGGTTGTATACAGTCTGTTATTCCCAGTGACTTGGATGCTTACATGAGAAACCATTTTGAAAAGAAGATGCAGAACTTGACTTCTGCAGAAGTGGCTGATACCCAAGAGCATCTGTTAAAATCATTCCCAGGTCTGTTGAAAAATGTGTTGAAGGAGCCAGCCAAACAGCCTACAGATGGGATGAATGACCAATTAGATCAAGTTATTGGACTTGATTTAGATCAGTCTGATGTTAAAGTGCCTGCTCATGCAGTAGGTGTGCAATTTGCAAATGTGGATCAAAAGGCTGATGGTCTGGTCTATTTGGGTGGCGAAGGAAAAGATGGCAATCATTGTATTGTAAATGCAACTGGCCGGAGAAATTCATCTCGTGTAGGCAACTTGGATGTCTCTGAAGGTTTATACATATCTTCCCACAAATGGTCTTTAGATGCCATAAATAAACGCTTCAGGGATTTATACCAGCCTAAAGAGTTTGCAGCAATGGCCAAGAAAAGAATGAACCATCTGAACCACCGTTTACCTAAACAAGGTGAAAATGATAGTCTTTCGGAGGTTTCCAAGGAAATGGTCGAAAGTCCAAAAGAATCAAATGGGGCCAACAATGGAATGTCTTTTGGCGTCAAAGATAAAGTACCTCCAGCAGCTTATAACCAGCATGAAGTACCTGCAAATTTGGAAGGACAAGCTACTGGTGGACATTCAACTGTAGAGATGGGACACCAACTACATAGCTGTATTGCCAATACCGCACTGGATACTTTAATGGCTTTTGATACAAGTCCAACTATTCAGTCTGTATTTGGCCATAAAAACAGTGAATATGATGAATATGCTCCACATAGACATAATGCTCATACACTGCATAGAAGTATATCCTTGACAAATCCCAGCAGGAAAACTGTCCCACTCTATGATGTTAGAAAATCATTTAGCACAGCAAATATCCATTATTTTAGAAATGGGCTAGTGGGTGAGAATGGTGTGAGGATACTGGAGCCAAGTGAAATATCTTTGTGTCACGATATGTTTGAAGATATGACTTCCTCCAGTTCAGGATTTCTATCAGACAATGACAGATATGCCACATTGATACAAGCCGTTGACAATACGTCATTAAACAAGAGATTCAAAACTGGGTCTACAGAGAGAATTGATTCAGATTTTGCTGCTGCTTTTCAGCAAAAACCTTGTAACTGCAGCTTTAAACTAGCTGAAGTTACGAGGTTTTTGTTGAAAATTGACAATTTGAAGAACCAAAGGAATGCCAATGCATTTAATGTCCCTAGACAAGAGATGGATTGTAATGAAGGAATACTTTCTGACACAGAAAAAGATCTGGATGATAGCTTGACAGCCAGTTCATCTTTATCTATGGAAAGCCTAGATACCATTTTGATGAACGAAGAAAATACAAAAGCCTTGGGTCCCATTATAGACGATTTACAGGAAGAGGATAAAAGATGGTACAGCGACTTGAGGACTTGCTCGAATTCTGAAAAACAACTTGAAGAAGACACCAAAATTGTGTTAGGTTGTGATCCACATCAAGAAGACACCAAAATTGTGTTTGGTTGTGATCCACTTCAAGAAGACACCAAGATTGTGTTTGGTTGTGATCCACTTCAAGAAGACACCAAGATTGTGGTTGGTTGTGATCCACATCAAGAAAACACCAAAATTGTGTTTGGTTTTGATCCACCTCAAGAAGACACCAAAATTGTGTTTGGTTGTGATCCACTTCAAGAAGACACCAAGATTGTGGTTGGTTGTGATCCACCTCAAGAAGACACCAAAATTGTGTTAGGTTGTGATCCAAATAAAGAAGACACCAAAATTGTGTTTGGTTGTGATCCACCTCAAAAAGACACCAAAATTGTGTTTGGTTGTGATCCACATCAAGAAGACACCAAGATTGTGGTTGGTTGTGATCCACTTCAAGAAGACACACAAATTTTGTTAGGTTGTGATCCAAATAAAGAAGACACCAAAATTGTGTTAGGTTGTGATCCAAATAAAGAAGACACCAAAATTGTGTTTGGTTGTGATCCACCTCAAGAAGACACCAAAATTGTGTTTGGTTGTGATCCACATCAAGAAGACACCAAGATTGTGGTTGGTTGTGATCCACATCAAGAAGACACCAAGATTGTGGTTGGTTGTGATCCACATCAAGAAGACACCAAAATTGTGTTTAGTTGTGATCCACACGAAGAAGACACCAAAATTGTGTTTGGTTGTGATCCACATCAAGAAGACACCAAAATTGTGGTTGGTTGTGATCCACTTCAAGAAGACACCAAAATTGTGTTTGGTTTTGATCCACATCTTGATGAGTTTTCATGTAGGATTAGGGCCTGCATATTGTATCAAGATATTATAGAGGACTTGGAGAAAATCCTCACAACCGGAGGGAATGTCAAAGAATGGCTTGGGATGTGTAAACTTCTAAAACAGAATGAAAGATTCAGATCTGATCCTAGTCATAAATCAGATACAAACACTAAAGCAAGAGGACATGAGGACAAGGAGGTAAAAGCTTGTGGTGATGAAATTAAGAAGGTTCCTACAGAGACCCAAAATGTTGCAACTCCTGTAATTGATATATCATCCACTAAGGAAGTTAGAAAAAGTCATGCACACAAGAAAATTAAAAGGCATCAATTGATAAGGCATGATAATCAACCATGCTCTGTAGAAACATGGAAAGAAATAGAAGATGAAGATGAAGATTTTTGTCCTATACATGATGTTGTTCAACCTTCTCTGTCCTTTGAGAGAAAGAAACCTATAACAAGTCAAAAATCTGACATAAAGATGGATTTCCAAGACCACATGAAAATATGGCAGGATGTTATATATGATATTACAAGAAGGTCCAGTCAGACAGATAGTTTTGACAAGACAAAAAATCCACTACTTGATGAAAGAGTCAGGAGTGATATGGCAAAGATAGAGTACAAGAAACTGATGAAAAATAGATATCTGGGTGTGCTAGAGGAATTGGTAAGAAAACATGGTCCAACTATAAAGAATGAGACAGAGAGAGCAATGGTACCATATCAGCCTTACATGACGAGTGATCACTGCTGCTACAGAGTAAACAAATATCTGAAATCTGTCAAAGCTACACAAGAAAGGATGAAGCAGTGGCAGGAGGTGATATATGAGGTCCACAGAAAGTCTGGAGACACAGGCCCTGTAGATGTACCAGATATGGCTGTAGATAACCAACTACTGGAGGAGAGAATTAGAGATGATATGATGAAGGCAGAGAAGAGAAAACGGAGCAAAACTCAGCATAGGGATGTGCTGCAAGAATTACTTACAAAGTATAATAAGATTAAAGACAAGATGGCAAATTGTGAAGCTGAAAGAAACCTAAAATCAAAGCAACTGTTCCATACCAGGGAAAACCATTGTGAAGAAGTAAATACACCACTAGAAATACAAGAAAGAGAAGATGTAAGCAAGTGTAACATGGAGATGGAAAGACCAATGACAAATAATGAACCCAAAGGAATGCTTTCATCAGAACAGCTGCTGCAGACCACAGAAACTGACTTTAAAAAAGAAAGTGTACCTTTAGAAATTCAAGAAAGAGAAGAGGAAAGAAAATTTGAACCTGAAATGGAAAGTACAACAACAAATATTCAACTTGGACATACACTAACATTAGAGCAGCTGTCAAAGACGAGTGAAAACCACTGCCACTATGTAAGTCCTATATCCATGGAAGCCCAAGAAAGAGAAAATGAAAGAATACGCCGGCTGGAAACAGAACTCTACCAGAAGAGAGCCAAACGGTTCAGTTCCTGGGAGTCGGATGTTGACACTGGCTATGCTTATCCTATTGACCTAGATCCTGAACGTCTTTTAGTGCACATGCAAACACAACTCTACCAGAAGAGGGCCAGACGGTTTCGTTCCTGGGAATCGGATGTTGATTCTGGCTATCCTCATGAATGGCTTCTAGACGTAGATCCTCAACACCTCATAGTGCACATGGATTTATGTGACGATCAACTGGATGATATGGTAATATTTTCTACATTCAAAGTTTAAAATGCAATTGTGAAACAGTGTGTTTGTTCTAAATATCAAGTGAAATAGGGACAAATCTTGTGCTAAATATAGACTGGTTCTAAATCTAATAAATCTTTGGTATTAAAATCTTGTAACTATGGCTTGAATCAAGCATTAGTTATGAGATTTTATAACAACACCTTTTGAAATACTATTGTTTGCCCAAAATTATGCACGGCTTAACTAGATAAAATTGTTTCCCAATTCTGTTTGTATCTTGTGAATTGAAAGTGAATAATGTTGTGTGTATGGTCAATAGTGTTCATGTGATGTGATGTTGTCAGATATACCGGTGTTTTAACCCTTTCCCAAACAATACCTAATTTTGACGTCCCCAATAGAAAAATCTTAGGAATACATTGAGGCAAAAGAAGAAAATGCTGGTAATCAAGGGAATACAAGTTTTTATGCTCTGTATTGAAAGTTTGGGGGGGTCATAATTATCTTTTATCATTCTCTGTCCTATGTCTGTCCAAAATTTCACACAGACTGCATGTTTTGGGGGAGCATTTGTTACTGTGTTTCACTAACACATCTTGTTCATTATTAACCCTTTTCAACATATTGACGTCGCGCCTTTTGACTCCCTACACGATAAGGGCTTAGGAAAACATTGTGGAAAATAAAGAAATTGCTTGCCGACGAGCAATTTCTTCATTTCCCACAACATTTGATATGAAGAAAGACTTGAAATGTCAAGTTTCAATTGGAGTCTGCACTTACTTTGAATTTGAACAAGTTCATAAGTTTGCCGTCTGGTAATGGGTTAACCCATTACTGCACAGTGACGTCTTTCAACTCCCTCATAAGAAAAGGCTTGGGAAAACATTGTGGAAAATAAAGAAATTGCTTGCTGACAAGCAATTTCTACATTTCCCACAATATTTTATATCAAGAAAGACTAGAAATGTCAAGTTTCATTCACTCGAAATTGTAGTCTGCATTTACTTTGAATTTGGACAGGTCCATAATTTTGCAGTCTGGTAATGGGTTAACTCATTACTGCACAGTGACGTCTTTCGACTCCCTCACAAGAAAAGGCTTGGGAAAACATTGTGGAAAATGAAGAAATTGCTTTTGACAAGCAATTTCTTCATTTTCCACAATATTTTCTAACCCAAAATGGAAATATTTTGAAAATTTAATTAACTTGAAATTGTCGTCTGCAACACCTTTCAAATTGGATCACCCTAAAATTTTGCCGTCTGGTAATGTGTGAGTTGGTCAAGTATTTCGTTTCTTTTTAACGAAAACCCAGTAACTGCAGCTTGTTTTAAGCTGCAGTTACGAGGTTTTAGTTCAAAAGCAGCAATTTACACTTTCTGATTTCAGTATTCCTGGCTGAAGAATCCACTGCTGTTAGGAACTATAGGAGCAGGTGTAGCGGGCGCTGTGAGCTTCGGACTGTACAGATTCTACAACTCTCATTAATATGATGTTATACCCTAGTCAACTCTTGTTTTGAAATTGTGAATCATGTAATGATTATTTTTGGCATAGAAAGTTTTTAAGTGCAATAGTCACAACTTCAAAGAAATATTTTCATAGATATAGTTGAATTATTTGGAATCAAAC
The DNA here is from genome assembly GCA_963680895.1 of Fragum sueziense. NCBI lineage: Eukaryota > Metazoa > Mollusca > Bivalvia > Cardiida > Cardiidae > Fragum > Fragum sueziense. Next base: position 25,401,112 of record OY804598.1, read on the forward strand.
ATTTTCAATCTTTGAAGAAGAGTTTTAAGACACTGTGGGGGAAAAGTTATTTGCATTGATTCCTTTTCCCAAATCGATGTGCTGATCTGATTTCACTGAATGTTTATTTGAATACTTTGTCAATACAGAAACAAGGACCTTCATCTCATAACAAAATAATTTTGAAAAAATAGAAAAAAATACCTAAAGATTTGAAACATGTAAAATAAGGAAAAAAAGTGTTATTGTGAAGAATTGTTTACTGATCATATAAACAATGTTGATGTTTAGTATTTGTTGAGACTGCTTTGACCCTTTCCAAACAAGACCTGAGACCCTAGGTGCGTTCTTTAGAGCGGGATTTTTTAAGATTTCTTCAGATGTTTTTTATACAGCGACTTTGAGACCGAGATTATAAGCGAAGTGTTCCAAATGTTCCATACTTCATACAAATGATGTAATTTGTATGAAGTATGGAGCTTTCAGAACTCTGCGGTTTATGAATCATGTCCAGAGCATTCGGAACAACTCGGTCAATTCTCTCCCATATAGATTCTACAGAATTTACCGAGTGGTTCCGAAAGAAGTATAGAGCAATAGCAGCTCACAATGATCGTCTTAAAAATCTTGCTCAAAAGAGCGCTTTATCCTAAAACATCTTAAGAAACTTCAAGATATCTCAAGAAATCTCGCTCTAAAGAACACGGCTCCTATTTCCAACATGTCTAAATTGATTGTCTAAATTCAAATTACTTTACAATGCATCTGATTGGACAAGATATATGTCTTGGCCAATCAGATGGATTGTTGTGTAATTTTAATGAAATTAAACTGGTTGGTGAATACCACACCTGATTTTAGCATATCTTGTAGAATCATGGTGTATAATCATGCGACTTAGAATTTCCAATAATCTTCAATAACTTTGTCAATACTTGATCAATTTGAATTTGGTTTGAAGCAGAGAAGGTGGAAAAATGTAAGGAAAAACCTGGAAATTGTGGATTTTTAAAAAATCTGCTGATAAAAAGTTATTGAAGATAAACCAAAATTTTGGTTTATCTAAATAACTTTTTTATCAGCTGATTTATCAAAAATCCACCACATCCATCTAATATGTGACGACTGTCCACCTTCTCTGCTTCAAACCGAATTCAAATCTGTCCCATATTAACAAAATTATTGAAAATTTTCTGAAATTGTTGTATCACATGATTATCCACGGTGAGAATATAATTGAAAAAAAAAATGTTTCAACAAAATAATGAAGACACTGTGTATTTCATAATGGATCAAACTAAATTGTGCTGTTTGGGAAAGTGTTAAGGAGACATTGCTTTTGTCACTTTTACCCTTTCTCAAATGACACAGTTTTAGACTGGTCCAAATACAAAAGCGGTCATGTCTTGTCCAAATGGATGACTTGTTATTATGTAATGTCTTGTAGAATGCCACACAAGTATTTACTGTTGAAAATGGATCCAATACATAATTTTCAATCCTAGGATGATTGTTTATTGAAATATGGGAACTTTCCCACAATGTTTACTACCCAGAAAGACCATTAAATGTAAAATTGTTTTGAAAAGTTAACCCATTCCAAAACATTGATGCCCCATAAAGTAAAGGCTTTGGAAAACATTGTGGGAAATGAAGAAAATGCTTATGATAAGCTTTATCTTCATCTCCCACAATGTTTTCTACCCAGACAGACAAATAAATGTAAAATTTGATACATTTGAAATTTTTGTCTACTACATCTACATCTTTAGATCAGGCTACAATTTTGCTGCCTGGTAATTGATTGAAGAACAAATTACTTATGGTCCAATATAATGTGGCTTTGAACCTTATACAGAACCCTGAGAGATAAGGAGAAAATGGGCTAAGATATGGAAAATGGGGCCTTATAGCAAATTAAACATGTTTTACAGATCAGCCTGTGGTCAAAATTAATGCTGTCCAATAAGGATGCATTCTGCTTACTTGCAGAACAACATGGATCATGATCAGGCTGTGCATATGCACAGACTGATCTGGAACCATGCTGTTCTCGAAAAGATTCGTTTGCCATAAGGGATCTGTTTCCAGATCCTGGCCTCAAATAATTATTTTTTTCAATTTTTGAAATGCCTACCAATAACCATGCCTTCTATTTTTCAACAATTTAAAAGTTTGCCATTGTGGAAAGTACAGTATTGCATCTCCCGAACAAAACCTGATTTTGACATCCTTGATGAAAAACAATTGGAAAAATGTCAACAAAAAAGGTTGAAATGCTGATAAACTTTTGCCTCAGTATTTTGTGCTAAATAATAAGTAAATTCTATCATGATCAATATCTACATTGTATTTTGTCTTTAATAACTGCTATAAGATTGGAACAGTCTCAATATTTGTCGTTTGGGAAAGGTTGAAACGAACAGGCATTTGATATGTGGTGAACATGTTACTGTACAGATGAATTTTGTCTTTTTTAATAAAAAAGATATTGAACAACAATTTTTTTCTGTGGTATTCTTTTTTTTCCCCCATGAATTATATGAATAGTCGCCTACAGCCACAGCGTAGTTGATAGATCATTCATTGGTCTTGCAATAATGAGGTCCTAGATTCAATCCCTGGCTGCGGTCAACCCTTTCCCAAACAAGACCTGGTTTTGACGTCCCTAATAGAAAGGCATTGGGAAAACATTGAGGCAAAAGAAGAAAATGCTGATAACCAGCATTTTCTCCTTTTGCCTCAATATTTTCCTTGCTATAATATACAACTTCCATTCACAAACTTACTGCAGCTCATTTCAAATTGGAACATCTAAAACTTGGCTGTTTGGTAATGGGTTAACATCCTATCTGACATTGGTCTCCTATCAATGCGTGGAAAATTGCTAAGCTATGTGGGCAAGCAGCTGGAGGCTAGGAATAATGTGGTACTACTGGTGGGAGAAACGACTGGAATTTATGGTTAGGTGTTCCAGCCGCGTGATATGACAATAGCAGTTGAAAATGGCGTTAAACCCCAATCAATCAATCCTTTCCCTCAACAATTAATGTTATGTAAATTGCATTTATTCTGTTTCCAAACCTTTCATTCTGGTGGTCTAAAATTTTGACCTTTGCAAACGAGACAGGGTTTTGATATCCTTTACAGAAAATGCATTTCCTACTTTGGCCTCAATATTTTGTGTGCTGTATCAATCGCAATTCCTATCCTTATCTACAATCATTTTTCCATCTCAAGCATCTGTCAAATTGGAACAGTCCCAATTTTTGCAAATTGAGAAAGGATTAACTTTGCAACATTTTGATGAAGTTTGATGCCCCACAAGACAAAGGCTTTGGAAAACATTGTAGGAAATAAAGAAATTGCTTGTGATAACAAGCTATTTCTTTATTTTCTACAATGTTTTCTACTCAGCAAGACCAACAAATGTCAAATTCCCTTCAGTTGAATTTGTTGTCTGCAACATCTTTGAATTTTTTGGGGGGAAAAGTCTAAAATTTTATTGTTTGGTAATGGATTAAGAAACATGTCCCGAGTAAAAAAAAGATTACTAGTCTTATCCATGTCAATTTGTTTGTATCACCAGTACCAGACTAGGGTTCCGATCAGTCTGATTAAGACCAGATGTTTCATTTGGTAGTTAGGTTATCTTTTATGACCCTGGTAAAACCAAAATTAATTAATTTTAACCTTGCCAATCAAATCTCTTGTAGTATATGGTTTCCCCCGAAAAGCACATGCGAACATGTAGTTCTACACTAGAATAAGTGCCTTTCAGATGGTAATGTAGATAACGATACCATCAGATTTTAATCAGACTATGGGGGGTGGGGGGCTGAGATTCCTTGCTCTAGGAGGGGCAGATGTGGTAAAGTGCTGGACTTGAAACAAAGGGGTCACTGATTCGATACCCTGCTTCTCCAGTCTTTTGGATGAGACTATAAACCGAGGTCCCGTCTCCATATGACCTTAGCTGTTGAGTGGGATGTAAAACTCCATGCAATCCAATTCTTGCTCACAGACCTACCCATGTGACTTGTGGTGCAAGTGGGACTCACACTTACAAGAAGAGCTGCAGATAAGAGGGGTGATAGCTTATCAAAATGCAAAATTTCATTTTGTGTTCATCAAACCCCATGTTGTTGGTACTCATTGGAATCGTCTCTCCGAGACCATTTGAATGAGTACCCACAACATAGGGCTTGGATTAGAAATGAATTGAGAATGCCTTTACACCATCTTATCTGATTCTCTGCTGACAATAACAGCATTTCTCTTCAACCCTTTCCCAAACAAGACCTGGTTTTGACGTCCCTAAACGGAAAGGTTTGGGTAATCATTGAGACAATAGAAGAAAATGCTTATGATCAGCATTTTCTCCTTTAACCTCAATATTTTCTGTATTGTACAACAAGAGTGCAATGGTCACAATATATGCCGCCCCAGAGACTAAGTTTTAAGGGGGCATAACTCGGGCAAAAATCAATAAACCATAAAATCTTTCCTATATGCACATCTACCAATTGAGGTGATAACATTGACCAAGTTTCAAGAAGATCCAGCCAGAAACTTAGGAGGAGTTGTGTTGACAAGAAAAGTGGACGGACATACGTACGTAGGGACGGATGGATGGATGGACAGACGGAGAAGATGACGCCAATATACGACCGCCTCCGGCGGCGTATAAAAATGCTATCTTAATTAGCATGCATTTTGCAGTCTGCAGCAGCTTTCAAATTGGATAACCATAAAAAATGTTGTTTGGAAAAGGGTTAACCCATTACTACATATTGACTCTTTTCGACTCCCTATCAGATAAAGTTTTTGAAAAACAATGTGGAAAATGAAGAAATTGCTTTTCACAAGCAGTTTCTTCATTTCCCGCAATGTTTTCCATCCAAAAAGACCCAAAAAGGTAGAATTCCATTCACTTGAAATTACAGTCTGCAAGATCTTGCAGTTTGGACCATGTCCCCCTAGCCTTTTGTTGTTTGGTAATGGGTTAAACAGAGCTATAGGTCATCATAAATGACCTGGCAGAGCATTCCTTGCGAATAGCTAGAGATGCTTTGCCAGGTCATTTATTGAGTCCTATACTTTGTAAACAGGGCCAAGATAAAACATTACATCTTCCTTTCAAATAGATACTGTATTGTTTAATTTTACAAGAACAAGCAGACGTCTTATAAACTTATTCCCACAAAGTGACCCTTTCTTGATGTCCAACAACATAAAAGCTTAGGAAAACATTGTGGAAAATGAACAAATTGTTTGTGACAATTTGTTCACTTCTTACAATGTTCTCTATTCAAAAAGATCAGAATATGTTAAATTTGTTTCACTTTGAATTGTGATCTGCAACATTTGGACCAGTCTAAAATTCCATAAATGAACATGCTCATTTGATCAAAGAAATCTGTTTAACATCAGAACTCCTGTAAAGAGAAAAAAGAAAAGATACAAACAGAACCACATATAAGAGGCGGTAAGAGAATTTAAAGAGCAAAATATTATTAATTGTTGATCAAACCCTATGTTGTGGGTACTCATTTGAACTGTCTCTTCGAGACGATTCAAACAAGTACCCACAACATATGGTTTGGATTTAAAATAACAAATTTAGAATGGCTTCATTCACCCTTCTTATCTGTTGCTCAGTATGAAACAACTATACTTCAACAACAGTTTTCCCAGCGTATTAATGTTCCAAAAAGAGTGACCGACCTAAAAAATCTAAGCTGTTTACATCTAGGGATGTCAGATTTAATATTGAAACAAGAGGGCCAGAATGGCCCTATATCGCTCACCTGAAAGAACTTTAAGACAAAGAGTCACCCAAGGAACATTTCTGCCAAGTGTGGTTCAAATTGGGCCAATAGTTGATTTTTAAAGAATTTTCTTAGAATTTTTCTCAGTCTGATAAGTCACTCCCTGCCACACCCACTTTTTCAGATGAAACAAAAATTCACATTTTTTTTTAAAGAGTCACCAAAGGAACATTTCTGCTAAGTTTGGTTCAAATTGGGCCAATGGTTGATTTTTAAAGAATTTTCTTAGGATTTCTCTAAGTCTGATAAGCCCCGCCCTGCCACGCCCACATTTTTTGACGAATCAAAAATCCGCAAACAAATCTTAAGAAGGGTCACCCAAGAAACATTCCTGCCAAATTTGGTTCTAATTGGCCCGATGGTTAAGGAGAAGATTTTTGAAGAATTTTTTAACAATTTCTCTTGGTTAGATAAGCCCCGCCCTGCCACACCCACATTTTTTGACGAAACTATAAATTTATGAACAAATGTTGAAAAGGGTCACTCAGGGAACAATTCTGCAAAGTTTGGTTCAAATTGGCCCATTGGTTGATTTTTAAAGAATTTTCTTAGGGTTTCTCTATGGCCGAAAAGCCCCTTCCTCCCTGCCACGCCCTCATTTTTTTTACAAATGTAAAAATTTGTGAATCAATTTTGAAAAGAGAGACTCAAAGAACATTCCTGCAAAGTCTGCTTCAAATTGGCCCAATGGTTAATTTTTAAAGAATTTTCTTATGATTTCTTTAAGTCTGATAAGCCCCTTTCTCCATGCCACGGCCACAATTTTTTACAAATGAAAATATTAGTGAACAAATTTTAAAAAGAATGGCTTAAGGCACATCCCTACAAAGTCTGGTTCAAATTGGCCCAATGGTTGATTTTGAAAGAATTTTCTTACGATTTCTCTAAGTTTGATAAGCCCCTTTCTCCCTGCCATGGCCACGTTTTTTGACGAATCAAAAATCTGCGAACAAGCTTTGAGAAGGGTCACTCAAGGAACAATTCTGCCAAGTTTGGTTCAAATTGGCCCAATGGTTGATTTTTAAAGAATTTTCTTATGATTTCTCTAAGTTTGATAAGCCCCTTTCTCCCTGCCACGGCCACGTTTTTTGACGAATCAAAAATCTGCAAACAAGTTTTGAGAAGGATCACTCAAGGAACAATTCTGCCAAGTTTGGTTCAAATTGGCCCAATGGTTGATTTTTAAAGAATTTTCTTATAATTTCTCTAAGTCTGATAAGCCCCTTTCTCCCTGCCACGGCCACGTTTTTTTATGAATCAAAAATCTGAGAACAGCTTTTGAGAAGGGTCACTCAAGGAACAATTCTGCCAAGTTTGGTTCAAATTGGAACAATGGTTGATTTTTAAAGAATTTTCTTAGGATTTCTCTAAGTGCGATAAGCCCTGCCCTGCCACGCCCACATTTTTTGACGAATCAAAAATCCGCGAACAAGTTTTGAGAAGGGTCACTCAAGGAACATTCCTGCCAAGTTTGGTCAAAATTGGCCTGTTAGTTTTGGAGAAGAAGATGTTTGAAGAAATTGTTGACGGACGGACAGACGGACGGACGGACAGACGGACGACGGACGGTGAGTGACCACAATAGCTCCCCTCGAGCACTTCGTGCTCAGGTGAGCTAATAAGACAAATTACTGATGTAAGACGATATATCTATCATTGCTACATACACTGGTGGTGAACTCGGCCAAAGCGAGGGACGTTTTTTCACTAACAATGCATTCCGTTGGTGTTGTTATAGTTACGAGATTTTATAACAACACCGACGGTTTGTCAATATTGAATACATAACGGTGAACCCAGTCTATTTTTAGACCAAATTCATTGCAATTAATTAAAAATCTTTAAACTCGCATTTAAACGCAAAATATCTATACCTTGTTGTAGCGAAAAACGTCCCTCGCTTTGGCTGAGCTCACCACCAGTGACACAGTTTATCGGGTTAAATATGAATCCGTTGAAAAAATAAAAAATAAATTTACCTTATTTCTTCTTTGCATGTTTCGGTTTTGTGAAGAATGAATGGTTAGTTTTGTCAGATATAGATACAATGTTGATTCCTGCCTGCTGTATACCGGTCATGGCTGGCTGGAATATAAACAATGTGTGTATGTGTGACTTACAGATACAAATGATTTAAATTGTATTTTGTATGAAGGATGTTTTGTAAAGAATGAATAGTTAGTTTTGTCAGATATAGATACAATGTTGATTCCTGCCTGCTGTATACCGGTCATGGCAGGCTGGAATATAAACAATGTGTATGTGTGACTTATTCATACAAATGATTTAAATTGTATTTTGTATGAAGGATGTTTTGTAAAGAATGAGTGGTTAGTTTTGTCAGATATAGATACAATGTTGATTCCTGCTTGTTGTATACCGGTCATGGCTGGCTAGAATATAAACAAGGTGTACGTGTGTGACTTACAGATACAAATGATTTAAATTGTATTTTGTATGAAGGATGTTTTGTAAAGAATGAGTGGTTAGTTTTGTCAGATATAGATACAATGTTGATTCCTGCCTGCTGTATACCGGTCATGGCAGGCTGGAATATAAACAATGTGTACGTGTGTGTGACTTATTCATACAAATGATTTAAATTGTATTTTGTATGAAGGATGTTTTGTGAAGAATGAGTGGTTAGTTTTGTCAGATATAGATACAATGTTGATTCCTGCTTGCTGTATACCAGTCATGGCTGGCTGGAATATAAACAATGTGTATGTGTGACTTACAGATACAAATGATTTAAATTGTATTTTGTATGAAGGATGTTTTGTAAAGAATGAGTGGTTAGTTTTGTCAGATATAGATACAATGTTGATTCCTGCTTGCTGTATACCAGTCATGGCAGGCTGGAATATAAACAATGTGTACGTGTGTGTGACTTATTCATACAAATGATTTAAATTGTATTTTGTATGAAAGATGTTTTGTAAAGAATGAATGGTTAGTTTTGTCAGATATAGATACAATGTTGATTCCTGCTTGCTGTATACCAGTCATGGCAGGCTGGAATATAAACAATGTGTGTATGTGACTTATTCATACAAATGATTTAAATTGTATTTTGTATGAAGGATGTTTTGTAAAGAATGAGTGGTTAGTTTTGTCAGATATAGATACAATGTTGATTCCTGCCTGTTGTATACCGGTCATGGCAGGCTGGAATATAAACAATGTGTATGTGTGTGACTTATATATACAAATGATTTAAATTGTATTTTGTATGAAGGATGTTTTGTAAAGAATGAGTGGTTAGTTTTGTCAGATATAGATACAATGTTGATTCCTGCTTGCTGTATACCGGTCATGGCTGGCTGGAATATAAACAATGTGTATGTGTGTGACTTACATATACAAATGATTTAAATTGTATTTTGTATGAAGGATGTTTTGTAAAGAATGAATGGTTAGTTTTGTCAGATATAGATACAATGTTGATTCCTGCTTGCTGTATACCGGTCATGGCAGGCTGGAATATAAACAATGTGTGTGTGTGACTTACAGATACAAATGATTTAAATTGTATTTTGTATGAAGGATGTTTTGTAAAGAATGAATGGTTAGTTTTGTCAGATATAGATACAATGTTGATTCCTGCCTGTTGTATACCGGTCATGGCAGGCTGGAATATAAACAATGTGTGTGTGTGTGACTTATTCATACAAATGATTTAAATTGTATTTTGTATGAAGGATGTTTTGTAAAGAATGAGTGGTTAGTTTTGTCAGATATAGATACAATGTTGATTCCTGCCTGTTGTATACCGGTCATGGCTGGCTAGAATATAAACAAGGTGTACGTGTGTGACTTATTCATACAAATGATTTAAATTGTATTTTGTATGAAGGATGTTTTGTAAAGAATGAGTGGTTAGTTTTGTCAGATATAGATACAATGTTGATTCCTGCTTGCTGTATACCGGTCATGGCTGGCTGGAATATAAACAAGGTGTACATGTGTGACTTATTCATACAAATGATTTAAATTGTATTTTGTATGAAGGATGTTTTGTAAAGAATGAATAGTTAGTTTTGTCAGATATAGATACAATGTTGATTCCTGCCTGTTGTATACCGGTCATGGCTGGCTGGAATATAAACAATGTGTGTGTGTGACTTACAGATACAAAATTTGAGCCAGGATCTGTAAAAACGTCACCTAAGGCTTTTGAGCCCAGCATAGATCCAGATCAGCCTGTGCATACGCACAGTCTGATCAGGATCCATGTTGTTCTCTAATAGCTTCTTCGTGACCTGTAGTGACTTAAAGAGAGCAGCATGGGTGCACATTGGGCTGCATTTGACAACATGCTGATCTTGATACTCATTTTTTGAAAATGCTTTAAGGGACTTTTTCCAGATCCCGGCTAATTAATGATTTAACCATTTTCCAAATGGCAAAAATTAATACTGTTGAACAATATTTGTCACTATGTTTGTACTTTGATTTAAATGAAATTGATCTTATAAAAAAGTGCATTCCCTAATGAGTTACGAATATATTTCATAGAAAACAAGAGCTGTCACTGTAAGATGACAATGCCCCCGACACCGCTTTGATTTTAAATTATGGCCAATCTATGTTCAAGGTCAAGGTCATCCAGGGGTCAAGGTCACCAAAGTATGTGCCTACAGAAAGGTAATGTACCAAGGAATGTTGTGGTAAAGTATGAAGCGAATATGTTAAGTAATAAGGAAGTTATGGCCAATGTTAAAGTTTTTGGACGGAATGACGGACGGACAGACAGACGGACGGACAGACGGACGGACAGATGGACGGACGGACAAGTCAAATTTATGATGCCTCCCTATCGGGGGCATAAAAATTCTGGTCAGTGGTGAAAAGGAGCAGGGAAAGGAAAGGGTAAATTTTACAACAATCATTTTGGCTTCTCTATTTCTAAAATTAACAAAACAAGAGATGTTTGTAAAACATATATGCCCCCTCAAGGGCCTACATTTGATGTAGGTCAAAGTCCAAGGTCAAGTTAACAAGGTCCAAGGTCATGGTCAAATATGAAAGGTCTTGGTAGGAGGTGTCTATGTGTGAAATATTAAAGCTGTATATGTAAAAGTAAAATGAAACATAGGCCAGGTTAAAGTTTTTAAAAGTAGGCCAAATGCCAAGGTCAAGGTCATGGTAAAATGTGAAAGGTCTTGGTTCGAGGTGTCCATTTGTGAAATATCAATGCTGTAGGTGTAAAAGGACATGATATATATGCCTGGTTTCAGTCGTTTTAAAAGTAGGTCAAACTCCAATGTCAAGGTTGCAATATTCAAGGTCATGGTCAAATGTGAAAGGTCTTGGTAGGAGGTGTCTATGTGTGAAATATCAAAGCTGTAGGTGTAATAGGACATAAGATAAAGGCTAGGTTAGATATTTCTAAAAGTAGGTCAAACTCCAAGGTCAAGGTCCAAGGTCATGGTCAAAGTGAAATATCTTGGTTGGAAGTGACCATGTGTGAAATATCAAGGCTGTATATGTAAAATGACATGAAATATAGGCCAGGTTAATGTATTATAAAAGTAGGTCAAACACAAAGGTCAAGGTTACCAGGTCCAAGGTCATGGTCAAATGTGAAAGGTCTTGGTCGTAGGTGTCCATGTGTCAAATATCAAGGCTGTATGTGTAAAAGGACATGATATATCGGCTAGGTTAAAGTTCTTTTTAAAGTAGGTCAAAGTCCAAGGTCAAGGTCACAAGGTCCAAGGTCATGGTCAAATGTGAAAGGTCTTGGTAAGATGTGTCCATGTGTGAAATACCAAGGCTGTATGTGTAATAGCACATAAGATATAGGCCCAGTTTATTTTTTTTAAAAGTAGGTCAAACTCCAAGGTCAAGGCCACATGGTCCAAGGTCATAGTCGTATGTGATAGGTCTAAGTCGGAGGTTTCCATGTGTCAAGTATCAAGGCTGTATGTGTAAATGGACATGATATATCGGCCAGGTTAAAGTTTTTTAAAAGTAGGTCAAACTCCAAGGTCAAGGTCACAAAGTCCAAGGTCATGGTCAATTGTGAAAGGTCTTGGTAAGATGTGTCCATGTGTGAAATATCAAGGCTGTATTTGTAAAAGGTCATGAGATATATGCCGGGTTTATTTTTTTTTAAAGTAGGTCAAACTCCAAGGTCAATGTCACAAGGTCCAAGGTCATGGTTAAATGTGAACGATGTTGATAGGAGGTATCTTTGTGTGAGATATCAAGGCTGTATGTGTAAAAGGACACGAGATATAGGCAAGGTTAAGAATTAAGTATAAAAATCAACAAAGGGCAATAACTCCAAGAATTTGATTGGCAGAGTTACAGTCCTTGTGCACTGCACCTCTCCATAATGAAATCTATTCACCTGTAAAGTTTCATGATTCTACCTTACATATTTTTTGAGTAGTGCTCCGGACAAGAATCAAGTTATAAAATCAACAAAGGGCAATAACTCACAAAATTTGATCGGCAGAGTTACGGTTCTTGTGCACTGCACCTCTCCATAATGAGATCTATCCACCTGTAAAGTTTCATGATTCTACCTTACATACTTTCTGAGTTATGCACTTGACAATAATAAAGTTTGAAAATCAACAAAGGGCAATAACCCAAAAAATATGATCAGCAGAGTTACGGTTCTTGTGCACTGCACCTCTCCATAATGAGATCTATCCACCTGTAAAGTTTCATGATTCTACCTAACATAGTTTTTGAGTTATGCTCCGGACAAGAATCAAGTTATAAAATCAACAAAGGGCAATAACTCAAAAAATTTGATCAGCAGAGTTACGGTTCTTGTGCACTGCACCTCTCCATAATGAGATCTATCCACCTGTAAAGTTTCATGATTGTACCTTACATACTTTTTGAGTTATGCTCCGGACAAGAATCAAGTTATAAAATCAACAAAGGGCAATAACTCAAAAAATTTGATCGGCAGAGTTACGGTTCCTGTGCACTGCACCTCTCCATAATGAGATCTATCCACCTATGAAGTTTCATGACTCTACCTTTAATACTTTTCGAGTTATGCTCCGGACAAGTTTTGGTCTACGGACAGACCGACCGACCGACCGACCGACCGACCGACCGACCGACCTTCCGACCGACCGACTGACCGACACTTGCAAAACAATATACCCCCATTTTCTTCGAAAGGGGGCATAACAACAAAATAATCTGATTGGCCTAAACAGATACCTCATCCAATCAGATTGCTTTTAATGAAAATAAAAATCAGCTAACATTAAGCCAATCCCAAACAAAACCTGCTATTGACGTTTTGGAAGGAAAAGACTTAAGAAACATTGAGGCAAAAGAAGGAACTGTTGATAATCAGCAATTTCTCCCATTGCCTCCATATTTTCTACACTATAGGATGCACAAATTTTATCTTTATCAACATCTATTATGTAGACAGCAATAACAATAATTGGGAATTTGGGACTACCCTAAAGTTTTGTTGTTTGGGAAAGGTTTTAGAAGCAAGTAACCCTTTCCCAAACAAGACCTAGTTTTGACGTCCCTAATAGAAAAAGCTTGGGAAAACATTGAAACAAAAGAAGAAACTGCTGATAACCAGCAGTTTCTCCTTTTGTCTCAATATTTTCTATGCCATATTTTACACAAATTCTATCCTTAATTAAATACCTCTCATTTTGTCATTTTTGGCGGTTTTTGAAGTGAGTCACCCTAACATTTTGTTGTTTGGGAAAGGGGTAATACATTATAAGTGTATAACAACAGACATACCAATCTAGACATTGTTGTACCATATAACTCAACTCTACAGTGTTTTACTTTTCTTCTGACCATATCCTGCAAACATAGGTCCATGTCATTATGTCAAACTATATCTTATTGAAACTCAAACAACAATAGGGATAGATATTGTGGGGTATATTGTGCTAAAAATAAATCTTTATATCTATTGTCTGAATCTTTAAATCTGTAAATTTGATTAATTTGATCCTGATTATTCATTTTTTCACAATAGCATATTTCTATACTACAGAGTGTCCCAAAAAAAACGGAACCCATTTTTGAAAGTGCATTCCTCATGTATCAATTAATATTTCTCCACCAAATTTACATATGTCATAGCAACGACAGTTTTCTATAATCAGTTAAAATTTGGTTGCAAAAAAACGATTACTTTTCAAAATATATGCATTCAAATGAATGCACCCTGAAAACCATTTTAACACAATATCGATTGTTTCGTTTTGCAGATCGCGCCTACACTCATTGAATTAATTAACGCTTCACAATTGGTTAATATATTCAATACAATACAAAAGTGATTTTGAAAAATTGAATTCACAAAAGTGCTTTTTTGCTAATAAATATAATAAATAAACTGATAAAAAAAAGAGCTTAGATGTAACTAAAATGAATACAAACAAAATATCCAAGTGCATCACAGACTCATGAATAATAATCATAGGCACTTATTTCATTTCTGACCAACATGCCGGTCAGCGCTCAAATGAAAAGTATAACGGGTTGCATTTGACCTAACACTGCCCTTCATGCAAAACATGTTCATATAAGACAAATAACACCAAATTAACCAAAAAGAATTAAATCACAGTCCACAGAAATGTATACTATACAAAAAAATTATGACTGGACTAATTTTAGTAAACATCTCAAGCTTTCAATTTATGAAAATAAAAGTTAAAACTGCGCCATGTGAAATGAATCACATAATAATTTGAAATTAATTCAAATAACCACCATATGGACTCAATGTGCATGTACAGCACGTGTACATATTAAATTTTGAGAAAATCGGTACAACATGTACAACTGTACAGAATTCAACAGCTGACCGTTAGCGCGCTTTCACGAACAAACAAGAATCAATCAATATCATGTCAGATCGGCTTTTAAGTGTCATTAATAATTTGCTTATAACTTTTGAACCGATGCATTTTTTAAAGTGAAATTTGGAACACAAATGCAAAAATAATGTATCTTCAATACGGCAAATTCAAAAATTAGATTCTTTGTTTACGCTTAAAAATATTTGACTTCGAATTAGGGTTCCGTTTTTTTTGGGACACTCTGTATAGACAGTGTATAATAAGAGAATTAATTAACAAATGTACTTAAGAGAAAACGAATTGGCTGATGGGAGTTTCTCATGTTCTACTGATATGTAGATCCTGACTGGAAGGAGTGTTAATGATATGAGCGATCCAGTTTTGCTCCCTGTTAAGGAGCTTACAGCATATTCGGTGGCAGCAAAATCTGCTGGTTTTTTAGGGAGAGGCCCAGTAATATGGGCATTTGCTGTATTTTCAACGATCTCATTGTAATATATTTACTAAAAGATCGGGACTGTGTTAAGATGGTTCTTCTAATACTAGTTCTTGTGCTATCATTGAAGGATGGATGAAGCCCATGTTTTTTGCCATGGGGTAGAGACTTGCATTAGGTCTATTCACTAGAGATAGCATGCTCATTTGAGTGTAGAGGTGGGAAGAATAAAAACAAAAGTCGAAGCATTTTTGCTTTTTGTAGACAATTTGCTGAAGGATCACTTTCTTTTCTCGGTTGAGAAGATTTGGGTGACATTAGTCTCCAACTGCGCACTTGAGTAGACAAGTGTTCTACGGACATACGTTTGATGTCTTTGCAGCTAGGACAACTTAAAAGATGTCTAGTCGAGCACAGAAGAGCCCCAAATGGTAGATGTATTGGGAGGCGCGCTTCCAGTACTATTTGGATTCTCTTTTGTTGTGTGAAAACAAGCATGTCCAAAGGGTCTCAATGAATGCAGAATATAGATACGATAGGAATTGGCTGACGAGTTGCCTTGAGACATGCTTGTTATTGACTGAGACATGGAAGAGATGCTTCTCTTATGATGGGACATTTATCCCTATTGAGGTTGGTAAGCTGGTCTTCCTAGACTTGCTTCGTCATTTACCAGACCTCAGAGATGCTACTGCTGTTGCAGAGCAACATATATATTCTGTGAGGGTGAAGCCAAGGAGGTCTTTCAAGACCTGCTCTGTTATTGCTTCACCTGAGCAGTGATGCTACTCGTAGGACTGTTTGTCTTCTATGGTGTTGGCTGTTTGCATGTATGGACGTTGGTGACATGCTTCTACCTGTTTAGAAGGCAGTGTGTGAGATGCAAGGAAGCAAGTCTCAGAAGAGTCGAGCTAATCGCCTTGCTGGTCAGTGGAGGCATGCTTCAAGGTGAAGTTATGCTTTTCTCTGTGTAGACATCGAACTCGTTTTTCTGTGGCTGTCTGACGAAGCATGTAACTGGGTATCAAGTCTCCTTTAGACTTGCTTTTGTCTGGGTGGTCTTCCGAGAGTTGCTTGGACTCTTTTCCATCTATCCCTGACCGGTTTCGTTCTCGTGTTAGAACTCTTCAGAGGTGTCTGAGAAAGCTGGATGAGCTTTTCTGATGTTTGGTGGATAGGTGTGGGTTGCAGCTATATTTATACTCTTTGGTGCCGGTTGGTGCCGGCGTTGCTATGGTCCCACGTGATATGGAGAAATGGTGCCGGTTGGTGCCGGTATAGAGCTGTTTTGTGTACTGTACTGTAGTATGGCACAATGGATACTTATTGAGCGTCCAAAAAACGAAAGCAGAGCAAGAATTTCTCGTGTACTCATTTGCACAAAGATTCTGGCTTAATATGGCTAGAATATGTTTGTTTATCACAAGACTTGCTGTAGTAGCAAGTTGCTACGTGATACGACGTTAGCAACGTCAGAAGTGTATAGTTGCATTGTATGACGTTGCTATGCTCATGTTTGAACATAGTTTTGACAGTACGCTGGCTGTATATCTAAAATTCAGTCTTTGTGCATCCTTTATGATTGAAGGAGTGGTGTCTTTTGCCAAATATTATTTTTACGTCACACACAGTATAACAAGGAAACTAAAAAAATATTACAAGTAGAAAACGAATTGGCTGATGGGAGTTTCTCATGTTCTACTGATATGTAGATCCTGACTGGAAGGAGTGTTAATGATATGAGCGATCCAGTTTTGCTCCCTGTTAAGGAGCTTACAGCATATTCGGTGGCAGCAAAATCTGCTGGTTTTTTAGGGAGAGGCCCAGTAATATGGGCATTTGCTGTATTTTCAACGATCTCATTGTAATATATTTACTAAAAGATCGGGACTGTGTTAAGATGGTTCTTCTAATACTAGTTCTTGTGCTATCATTGAAGGATGGATGAAGCCCATGTTTTTTGCCATGGGGTAGAGACTTGCATTAGGTCTATTCACTAGAGATAGCATGCTCATTTGAGTGTAGAGGTGGGAAGAATAAAAACAAAAGTCGAAGCATTTTTGCTTTTTGTAGACAATTTGCTGAAGGATCACTTTCTTTTCTCGGTTGAGAAGATTTGGGTGACATTAGTCTCCAACTGCGCACTTGAGTAGACAAGTGTTCTACGGACATACGTTTGATGTCTTTGCAGCTAGGACAACTTAAAAGATGTCTAGTCGAGCACAGAAGAGCCCCAAATGGTAGATGTATTGGGAGGCGCGCTTCCAGTACTATTTGGATTCTCTTTTGTTGTGTGAAAACAAGCATGTCCAAAGGGTCTCAATGAATGCAGAATATAGATACGATAGGAATTGGCTGACGAGTTGCCTTGAGACATGCTTGTTATTGACTGAGACATGGAAGAGATGCTTCTCTTATGATGGGACATTCATCCCTATTGAGGTTGGTAAGCTGGTCTTCCTAGACTTGCTTCGTCATTTACCAGACCTCAGAGATGCTACTGCTGTTGCAGAGCAACATATATATTCTGTGAGGGTGAAGCCAAGGAGGTCTTTCAAGACCTGCTCTGTTATTGCTTCACCTGAGCAGTGATGCTACTCGTAGGACTGTTTGTCTTCTATGGTGTTGGCTGTTTGCATGTATGGACGTTGGTGACATGCTTCTACCTGTTTAGAAGGCAGTGTGTGAGATGCAAGGAAGCAAGTCTCAGAAGAGTCGAGCTAATCGCCTTGCTGGTCAGTGGAGGCATGCTTCAAGGTGAAGTTATGCTTTTCTCTGTGTAGACATCGAACTCGTTTTTCTGTGGCTGTCTGACGAAGCATGTAACTGGGTATCAAGTCTCCTTTAGACTTGCTTTTGTCTGGGTGGTCTTCCGAGAGTTGCTTGGACTCTTTTCCATCTATCCCTGACCGGTTTCGTTCTCGTGTTAGAACTCTTCAGAGGTGTCTGAGAAAGCTGGATGAGCTTTTCTGATGTTTGGTGGATAGGTGTGGGTTGCAGCTATATTTATACTCTTTGGTGCCGGTTGGTGCCGGCGTTGCTATGGTCCCACGTGATATGGAGAAATGGTGCCGGTTGGTGCCGGTATAGAGCTGTTTTGTGTACTGTACTGTAGTATGGCACAATGGATACTTATTGAGCGTCCAAAAAACGAAAGCAGAGCAAGAATTTCTCGTGTACTCATTTGCACAAAGATTCTGGCTTAATATGGCTAGAATATGTTTGTTTATCACAAGACTTGCCGTAGTAGCAAGTTGCTACGTGATACGACGTTAGCAACGTCAGAAGTGTATAGTTGCATTGTATGACGTTGCTATGCTCATGTTTGAACATAGTTTTGACAGTACGCTGGCTGTATATCTAAAATTCAGTCTTTGTGCATCCTTTATGATTGAAGGAGTGGTGTCTTTTGCCAAATATTATTTTTACGTCACACACAGTATAACAAGGAAACTAAAAAAATATTACAAGTAGAAAACGAATTGGCTGATGGGAGTTTCTCATGTTCTACTGATATGTAGATCCTGACTGGAAGGAGTGTTAATGATATGAGCGATCCAGTTTTGCTCCCTGTTAAGGAGCTTACAGCATATTCGGTGGCAGCAAAATCTGCTGGTTTTTTAGGGAGAGGCCCAGTAATATGGGCATTTGCTGTATTTTCAACGATCTCATTGTAATATATTTACTAAAAGATCGGGACTGTGTTAAGATGGTTCTTCTAATACTAGTTCTTGTGCTATCATTGAAGGATGGATGAAGCCCATGTTTTTTGCCATGGGGTAGAGACTTGCATTAGGTCTATTCACTAGAGATAGCATGCTCATTTGAGTGTAGAGGTGGGAAGAATAAAAACAAAAGTCGAAGCATTTTTGCTTTTTGTAGACAATTTGCTGAAGGATCACTTTCTTTTCTCGGTTGAGAAGATTTGGGTGACATTAGTCTCCAACTGCGCACTTGAGTAGACAAGTGTTCTACGGACATACGTTTGATGTCTTTGCAGCTAGGACAACTTAAAAGATGTCTAGTCGAGCACAGAAGAGCCCCAAATGGTAGATGTATTGGGAGGCGCGCTTCCAGTACTATTTGGATTCTCTTTTGTTGTGTGAAAACAAGCATGTCCAAAGGGTCTCAATGAATGCAGAATATAGATACGATAGGAATTGGCTGACGAGTTGCCTTGAGACATGCTTGTTATTGACTGAGACATGGAAGAGATGCTTCTCTTATGATGGGACATTCATCCCTATTGAGGTTGGTAAGCTGGTCTTCCTAGACTTGCTTCGTCATTTACCAGACCTCAGAGATGCTACTGCTGTTGCAGAGCAACATATATATTCTGTGAGGGTGAAGCCAAGGAGGTCTTTCAAGACCTGCTCTGTTATTGCTTCACCTGAGCAGTGATGCTACTCGTAGGACTGTTTGTCTTCTATGGTGTTGGCTGTTTGCATGTATGGACGTTGGTGACATGCTTCTACCTGTTTAGAAGGCAGTGTGTGAGATGCAAGGAAGCAAGTCTCAGAAGAGTCGAGCTAATCGCCTTGCTGGTCAGTGGAGGCATGCTTCAAGGTGAAGTTATGCTTTTCTCTGTGTAGACATCGAACTCGTTTTTCTGTGGCTGTCTGACGAAGCATGTAACTGGGTATCAAGTCTCCTTTAGACTTGCTTTTGTCTGGGTGGTCTTCCGAGAGTTGCTTGGACTCTTTTCCATCTATCCCTGACCGGTTTCGTTCTCGTGTTAGAACTCTTCAGAGGTGTCTGAGAAAGCTGGATGAGCTTTTCTGATGTTTGGTGGATAGGTGTGGGTTGCAGCTATATTTATACTCTTTGGTGCCGGTTGGTGCCGGCGTTGCTATGGTCCCACGTGATATGGAGAAATGGTGCCGGTTGGTGCCGGTATAGAGCTGTTTTGTGTACTGTACTGTAGTATGGCACAATGGATACTTATTGAGCGTCCAAAAAACGAAAGCAGAGCAAGAATTTCTCGTGTACTCATTTGCACAAAGATTCTGGCTTAATATGGCTAGAATATGTTTGTTTATCACAAGACTTGCCGTAGTAGCAAGTTGCTACGTGATACGACGTTAGCAACGTCAGAAGTGTATAGTTGCATTGTATGACGTTGCTACGCTCATGTTTGAACATAGTTTTGACAGTACGCTGGCTGTATATCTAAAATTCAGTCTTTGTGCATCCTTTATGATTGAAGGAGTGGTGTCTTTTGCCAAATATTATTTTTACGTCACACACAGTATAACAAGGAAACTAAAAAAATATTACAAGTAGAAAACGAATTGGCTGATGGGAGTTTCTCATGTTCTACTGATATGTAGATCCTGACTGGAAGGAGTGTTAATGATATGAGCGATCCAGTTTTGCTCCCTGTTAAGGAGCTTACAGCATATTCGGTGGCAGCAAAATCTGCTGGTTTTTTAGGGAGAGGCCCAGTAATATGGGCATTTGCTGTATTTTCAACGATCTCATTGTAATATATTTACTAAAAGATCGGGACTGTGTTAAGATGGTTCTTCTAATACTAGTTCTTGTGCTATCATTGAAGGATGGATGAAGCCCATGTTTTTTGCCATGGGGTAGAGACTTGCATTAGGTCTATTCACTAGAGATAGCATGCTCATTTGAGTGTAGAGGTGGGAAGAATAAAAACAAAAGTCGAAGCATTTTTGCTTTTTGTAGACAATTTGCTGAAGGATCACTTTCTTTTCTCGGTTGAGAAGATTTGGGTGACATTAGTCTCCAACTGCGCACTTGAGTAGACAAGTGTTCTACGGACATACGTTTGATGTCTTTGCAGCTAGGACAACTTAAAAGATGTCTAGTCGAGCACAGAAGAGCCCCAAATGGTAGATGTATTGGGAGGCGCGCTTCCAGTACTATTTGGATTCTCTTTTGTTGTGTGAAAACAAGCATGTCCAAAGGGTCTCAATGAATGCAGAATATAGATACGATAGGAATTGGCTGACGAGTTGCCTTGAGACATGCTTGTTATTGACTGAGACATGGAAGAGATGCTTCTCTTATGATGGGACATTTATCCCTATTGAGGTTGGTAAGCTGGTCTTCCTAGACTTGCTTCGTCATTTACCAGACCTCAGAGATGCTACTGCTGTTGCAGAGCAACATATATATTCTGTGAGGGTGAAGCCAAGGAGGTCTTTCAAGACCTGCTCTGTTATTGCTTCACCTGAGCAGTGATGCTACTCGTAGGACTGTTTGTCTTCTATGGTGTTGGCTGTTTGCATGTATGGACGTTGGTGACATGCTTCTACCTGTTTAGAAGGCAGTGTGTGAGATGCAAGGAAGCAAGTCTCAGAAGAGTCGAGCTAATCGCCTTGCTGGTCAGTGGAGGCATGCTTCAAGGTGAAGTTATGCTTTTCTCTGTGTAGACATCGAACTCGTTTTTCTGTGGCTGTCTGACGAAGCATGTAACTGGGTATCAAGTCTCCTTTAGACTTGCTTTTGTCTGGGTGGTCTTCCGAGAGTTGCTTGGACTCTTTTCCATCTATCCCTGACCGGTTTCGTTCTCGTGTTAGAACTCTTCAGAGGTGTCTGAGAAAGCTGGATGAGCTTTTCTGATGTTTGGTGGATAGGTGTGGGTTGCAGCTATATTTATACTCTTTGGTGCCGGTTGGTGCCGGCGTTGCTATGGTCCCACGTGATATGGAGAAATGGTGCCGGTTGGTGCCGGTATAGAGCTGTTTTGTGTACTGTACTGTAGTATGGCACAATGGATACTTATTGAGCGTCCAAAAAACGAAAGCAGAGCAAGAATTTCTCGTGTACTCATTTGCACAAAGATTCTGGCTTAATATGGCTAGAATATGTTTGTTTATCACAAGACTTGCCGTAGTAGCAAGTTGCTACGTGATACGACGTTAGCAACGTCAGAAGTGTATAGTTGCATTGTATGACGTTGCTATGCTCATGTTTGAACATAGTTTTGACAGTACGCTGGCTGTATATCTAAAATTCAGTCTTTGTGCATCCTTTATGATTGAAGGAGTGGTGTCTTTTGCCAAATATTATTTTTACGTCACACACAGTATAACAAGGAAACTAAAAAAATATTACAAGTAGAAAACGAATTGGCTGATGGGAGTTTCTCATGTTCTACTGATATGTAGATCCTGACTGGAAGGAGTGTTAATGATATGAGCGATCCTGTTTTGCTCCCTGTTAAGGAGCTTACAGCATATTCGGTGGCAGCAAAATCTGCTGGTTTTTTAGGGAGAGGCCCAGTAATATGGGCATTTGCTGTATTTTCAACGATCTCATTGTAATATATTTACTAAAAGATCGGGACTGTGTTAAGATGGTTCTTCTAATACTAGTTCTTGTGCTATCATTGAAGGATGGATGAAGCCCATGTTTTTTGCCATGGGGTAGAGACTTGCATTAGGTCTATTCACTAGAGATAGCATGCTCATTTGAGTGTAGAGGTGGGAAGAATAAAAACAAAAGTCGAAGCATTTTTGCTTTTTGTAGACAATTTGCTGAAGGATCACTTTCTTTTCTCGGTTGAGAAGATTTGGGTGACATTAGTCTCCAACTGCGCACTTGAGTAGACAAGTGTTCTACGGACATACGTTTGATGTCTTTGCAGCTAGGACAACTTAAAAGATGTCTAGTCGAGCACAGAAGAGCCCCAAATGGTAGATGTATTGGGAGGCGCGCTTCCAGTACTATTTGGATTCTCTTTTGTTGTGTGAAAACAAGCATGTCCAAAGGGTCTCAATGAATGCAGAATATAGATACGATAGGAATTGGCTGACGAGTTGCCTTGAGACATGCTTGTTATTGACTGAGACATGGAAGAGATGCTTCTCTTATGATGGGACATTTATCCCTATTGAGGTTGGTAAGCTGGTCTTCCTAGACTTGCTTCGTCATTTACCAGACCTCAGAGATGCTACTGCTGTTGCAGAGCAACATATATATTCTGTGAGGGTGAAGCCAAGGAGGTCTTTCAAGACCTGCTCTGTTATTGCTTCACCTGAGCAGTGATGCTACTCGTAGGACTGTTTGTCTTCTATGGTGTTGGCTGTTTGCATGTATGGACGTTGGTGACATGCTTCTACCTGTTTAGAAGGCAGTGTGTGAGATGCAAGGAAGCAAGTCTCAGAAGAGTCGAGCTAATCGCCTTGCTGGTCAGTGGAGGCATGCTTCAAGGTGAAGTTATGCTTTTCTCTGTGTAGACATCGAACTCGTTTTTCTGTGGCTGTCTGACGAAGCATGTAACTGGGTATCAAGTCTCCTTTAGACTTGCTTTTGTCTGGGTGGTCTTCCGAGAGTTGCTTGGACTCTTTTCCATCTATCCCTGACCGGTTTCGTTCTCGTGTTAGAACTCTTCAGAGGTGTCTGAGAAAGCTGGATGAGCTTTTCTGATGTTTGGTGGATAGGTGTGGGTTGCAGCTATATTTATACTCTTTGGTGCCGGTTGGTGCCGGCGTTGCTATGGTCCCACGTGATATGGAGAAATGGTGCCGGTTGGTGCCGGTATAGAGCTGTTTTGTGTACTGTACTGTAGTATGGCACAATGGATACTTATTGAGCGTCCAAAAAACGAAAGCAGAGCAAGAATTTCTCGTGTACTCATTTGCACAAAGATTCTGGCTTAATATGGCTAGAATATGTTTGTTTATCACAAGACTTGCCGTAGTAGCAAGTTGCTACGTGATACGACGTTAGCAACGTCAGAAGTGTATAGTTGCATTGTATGACGTTGCTATGCTCATGTTTGAACATAGTTTTGACAGTACGCTGGCTGTATATCTAAAATTCAGTCTTTGTGCATCCTTTATGATTGAAGGAGTGGTGTCTTTTGCCAAATATTATTTTTACGTCACACACAGTATAACAAGGAAACTAAAAAAATATTACAAGTAGAAAACGAATTGGCTGATGGGAGTTTCTCATGTTCTACTGATATGTAGATCCTGACTGGAAGGAGTGTTAATGATATGAGCGATCCAGTTTTGCTCCCTGTTAAGGAGCTTACAGCATATTCGGTGGCAGCAAAATCTGCTGGTTTTTTAGGGAGAGGCCCAGTAATATGGGCATTTGCTGTATTTTCAACGATCTCATTGTAATATATTTACTAAAAGATCGGGACTGTGTTAAGATGGTTCTTCTAATACTAGTTCTTGTGCTATCATTGAAGGATGGATGAAGCCCATGTTTTTTGCCATGGGGTAGAGACTTGCATTAGGTCTATTCACTAGAGATAGCATGCTCATTTGAGTGTAGAGGTGGGAAGAATAAAAACAAAAGTCGAAGCATTTTTGCTTTTTGTAGACAATTTGCTGAAGGATCACTTTCTTTTCTCGGTTGAGAAGATTTGGGTGACATTAGTCTCCAACTGCGCACTTGAGTAGACAAGTGTTCTACGGACATACGTTTGATGTCTTTGCAGCTAGGACAACTTAAACAGGTAGAAGCATGTCACCAACGTCCATACATGCAAACAGCCAACACCATAGAAGACAAACAGTCCTACGAGTAGCATCACTGCTCAGGTGAAGCAATAACAGAGCAGGTCTTGAAAGACCTCCTTGGCTTCACCCTCACAGAATATATATGTTGCTCTGCAACAGCAGTAGCATCTCTGAGGTCTGGTAAATGACGAAGCAAGTCTAGGAAGACCAGCTTACCAACCTCAATAGGGATAAATGTCCCATCATAAGAGAAGCATCTCTTCCATGTCTCAGTCAATAACAAGCATGTCTCAAGGCAACTCGTCAGCCAATTCCTATCGTAAATGTACTTAAGAGAGCCTGACACGAACCATCAAGCTTTTTTGGAAACTCAAACATTTTCGATATTCATTTTTTTACTTTAAACTGACCACAGCAATGAAACTAGACATATGATACCATTCGTTTTCATTTTTTTCCCTTTTTTCTATTTTTTGGGTTTTTTTTTATGTTGCCATGGATACTGAGGAAATGAAATGATTTTTCACGATTTTGAAGTAGATTTTATTTACATTTACAAATATACAATATACTTCAATACATTATATCATAATTCAATAACATATCAAATTTCACAAATGAATGTTTTTAAAACTTTAAACCATTTTTTTATGTTGCTATGGTTACCAAAAGTTGACCTACTTTTCAATAATTCACAATTTTGAAAAAATGCCCTCATATAAAATCGTTTTTTAAAAATCTGCAACCAGATACACATAAACCACGCAGTGTCTATAATTGAGGAAGATTTCCTTTACAAGAATCATTAATAAAATTTTGAGGCACTCTGAAGGGAAATGTGTAAAAAATGCACAAAAATCACAAATTTTGGAAAAAATGAGAAATACCATAAATACAGAGTGTCCCAATAAAAACGGAACCCATTTTTGAAAGTGAATTGCTCAGGTATCAAGTGATATATCTCCACCAAATTTGAATATGCAATAGAAACGACAGTTTTTTATCAGCATTTAAAATTTTGTTGAAAAATGTTTAATATTTTCGAAAATATTGGCATTCAAATGAATACACCCGGAAACCCATTTTAACACGATATCGATCTTTCCGTTCGCAGCGCGCGCCTACATAGTACACTTGACTCTTCACAATTGTTTAATACAATACAGAAGTGATATTGAAACATTTTACTTACAATTGTGCAAATTCGTTTCATCTTTACCGCTAACAAATAAACTGTTGAGGTAGAGCTGCGATGTAACCAAAACAAAAAATGAATACAAACAAAATATCAAAGTGTATCAAAGATTCATAATACATGTAATCATATGCAGTTATTTTATTACTCTACAACATGCTGGTAAGCCTCAAATGCCAAGTACTTTAACCCTTTCCCAAACAAGACCTGGTTTTGACATCCATGAGAGAATTAGCTTGAGAAAGTATTTAGACAAAAGAAGAAAATAACGGTCACTAACATTTTCTCCCTTTGCCTCTATAATTTCTGTGCAGTAGTTTACGCAAATTCTGTCATTTTCAGCGTCAATTTTCCAGTCCACTCTAACTTTTCGTAGTCTGGGAAAGGGTTAAAATTATTTCAAAGAACCACCTTACGGACTCAATTTGCACATGCGACAATTTTATATTAATATTTTTTTAGAAAATTGGTACGTACTTGTACAACGGTAAAGAACTCAACAGTTGACCGTCAGTGCGCTTTTACGAACAAACAAGACGCAAAAATCGATTTCGTGTTAAAACGGTTTTTTAGTGTCTTTATTAAATTTCATATAACTTTTGAACCAATACATATTTTGAAGTGAAATTTAGAACACATATGCAAAAATAATGTATCTTTAGTGCTGCAAATTCAAAAATTAGATTCTATGCTTTCGCTTTAACCCTATTGCACTCAGACCGGCCAAAACCGTACCTTTTATAATTTCCTCAGACCGGCCAAAACCGGCCGTTTTATAGGTGCTCCATTTATGTTGTTTTACAAGTTGATTTTCAATTAAATTGCAAATTATTCAACGCCGGCAGAATAAGTACAAATTAAAGTATCTTCTAGTGAAAAAAAATTTAGAAAATTTTCATTATTAGCGGAGATATTGCAGTTTAAAAAGCGAGGACGTAATTTCCCCTGCGCATCTATTTGATTCGAACAGTCGATATCAATCCCCGAAATTCCGGTATACAAACCTAACATTTCAACACATATTGATTAAATAAACATCCTTTGATTCACTAGAATTTAAATTATCCATCAAAAATATCGGCGATATTTCCGATTGAAATGCGTATCTTGTGCAATACTGCATTTCTCGGAAAATTCCTTTTTTTACAAAAGGCCTAGATAAGGTCTGTCAAGATCGCCGAATTTCCGCGACTGGCCATGCATTGTAAGCCACACATTCAGAATGAATTCAAAATATGCACTTGATTATGAAATAATTACAAGATTAAATTAGAATTATTGCAAACTGTCAAAAAGATTTACCATAAATCAAGCAAGTTCACGGTCTAAATGTGATAATTACACTATAATTATCTGTACCCTTATGGCGAACAAAAAATATGAAATATAAAAAAAGACTGACCGATTTTCTCTATAATTCCATATGTAATTATTTCTGTACACATATAAATTGACTTGTGAAAGGGTAAAAAGCCGGAAACTTTATGGAATGTGACCTTGTGTCGGGTCAACCGCGTGCCTTACTTCTTTGATGTAGGGGTCGGTGTCTCGTGACGTATGCTTTGATTACGTAACGCTGCTCGAGATTTATTGTCAATTCCCGAGACCAGATGTGATTTACCCTTCGCGTAAGAGCAATATTATCAAAGTGCCAAAACAATCATGTTGAATTTTATATGTTTGGTAATCTCGTATTTTAAAATAATAAGGGAAAGATTTGCATTTTCTATGCTTGTCTAGAACAAGATTTTCCTTTATTTCTGCTGGATGTACAATATTTCTCGTCTTCGGCAGTTTGCAAATTTCTACATCAAGTTTATTTCTCTTCTTTTTGTTTTGTTATTGTTGTGTTGATTATGCAAATTGAAATTGTTCAATGCAGTAAAAACAGCAGATACGATTATGAAATAAGAATTAATTGAAAGCATTATGAGTGGGAATAAAAAAATACCCTTTACCAAATAAAACATATACATGTTTTGGATTTATATTGTGTCTCGTGGATAAAATTTTATGGAATTAAAATCGGGTAAGTACAAATTGTGTTCAACTAACCATTGAGTATGCAGTGGCTGATCGTGGGGGGGGGGGGAGGAGGTTGATCCCCAAAAATTTCAACTTACCATTGACTATGCAGTGGTGGATCTAGAGGGGGAAGGGGCCTTTCCCCCCAAGAACATTTCAGCTAATCATTGAGTATGCAGTGGAGGATCCAGGGGGTGGGGGTGGGGGGCAGGCAGGGGCAGCCCCCACTATGATGTATTTTTATTCAATTATTAGTCAATAAATTATAATTTTTTGTTGAAATTTACCTATTCCAAACCCCCTTTTGAGGAATTGGAATCACCTTGAAGAAATCCTGGATCTGTCAATGAGTTTGTTTGTTTTTTCTAACACTGAAAGTTTTGCTTATTGTTTTTGTTATGGTTCAAATTTGCAGATTTAAATATATTGTTTTTGAAAATATGTAATAGTAAAGAAAAAGAAATGTTAGTAAACAGACAATAAATACGAGATTTTCAACAAATCATCCGTTTATTTCCATATTTAACATGTAAGATCACGGTAATATTTCCATCTTCTTTACACCACCAGAAAGGAAATTCATTTACCTGCAAAATAAAGAAAAAAAAATTAAAATCTATTCATTTATAGTGAAGATATTATTAATTGATATCCACATACTCAAAAAGAAATAGGTTTAAAAGACAATGAAACATGAGATTTTTTAACAAATCATCCCTTTATTTCCATTTTTACATAAAAAGATCAGAATAATATTTCATTTTCTTTAGACCACCAGAAAGGAAATTCATTTATCTGCAAAATAAAGAAAAAAATACTAAAATCCAATAATAAATAATGAAGATATTTACATTTAAATCCACCTACCCCCAATAGAAACAGGTAATTATCTAATATTGGATAAATTCGCACGAGGACAGGTAGATAGAAAATCCAAATATGCATGAGTGCAATAGGGTTAAAATATTTGACTTTGAAATAGGGTTCCGTTTTTTTTGGGACACTCTGTAGATTTAACCGTAAACATATGCACAGTTTTGATCATTTTACCTCAAAAACAGCATAAAAACAATTTATTAGGTTGACAAACATGTTATAAGTACTTGGACATTTCCATAGCAACCGTTTTTATTCCCTAGCAACTGTTTCTTTTCCTTAGCGACATCATGAAAAACGGAATTTTTACGTGACAAAATATTTCATTCTGACATATAAAATAGGTAATCTGAAAAAAAAATGACAAGATTGATAATCTATAATGTATGAAATTTCACCACTGAAACATTTCAAAGGTTTACAACATGCAGGTATGTTGCTATGGAGACCATAAACAACACATATTCAGACTTTCTCGAATTTGAGAAAAAAAACACTTGTATTATGACGATTATTTTTCAAAACTGCAACTAGATGAACATGAAATACTTAGTGTTTTATATTGAGGATAAGTATATTTACAAAAATCATCAATATAAATTTGAAGCATTTTTGGGAAAAAAGTGGAAAAATTGCATGAAATATCGCGATTTTTGGGAAAATCATAAATATCAATACTGGAGTTAAACTCAATCATATGCACAACTGTGAACTAATGTACTTCAAAAACAGCAATTAAACAAATAATTATGTTGAGAAACAAGTTATAACTACTTTTGCATTACCATAGCAACCATTTTTATTCCTTGGCAACCGTTTCTTTCCCTAAGCAACATCATGAAAAACGGAATTTTTATGTGACAAAATATTTCATTCTGACATATAAAATAGGTAATCTTGAAAATAAAATGACAGGGTAAGTAATCTATGATGTATGAAATTTTACCATTGAAACATTGCAAAGGTTTACATCATGCAGGTATGTTGCTATGGAGACCACAAACAACACAAATGCAGACTTTCTCGAATTTGAGAAAAAACACTGGTATTATAACGTTTATTTTTCAAAACTGCAACTAGATGAACATGAAACACTTAGTGTTTTATATTGGGGATAAGTATATTTACAAAATTCATCAATATAAATTTGAAGCATTTTTGGGAAAAAAGTGGAAAAATTGCATGAAATATCGCGATTTTGGGGAAAATCATAAATATCAATACTGGAATCAAACTCAATCATATGCACAACTGTGAACAAATGTATTTCAAAAACAACAATTAAACAAATAATTATGTTGAGAAACAAGTTATAACTACTTTTGCATTACCATAGCAACCATTTTTATTCCTTAGCAACCGTTTCTTTCCCTAAGCAACGTCATGAAAAACGGAATTTTTACGCGACAAAATATTTCATTCTGACATATAAAATAGGTAATCTTGAAAATAAAATAAAAATTTATAAGGTTAAGAAACATGTGAAAAGTACTAAGGAATTATCATAGCAACCATTTTCTCATTCCTTGGCAACCGTTTCTTTCCCTACAAAGGAACAGCCCCATTACAAGAATCACAAATATAACTGTAAACATTTTTTTGCTAAAAAATTTGAAAAGAATATAGTCATGAAAGATTCTAAATTTTTGGAAAAATGATAAATATCAATACTACTAGTTAAAGGTTATCATGAGCTCAGCATTGTTAATTTCATTGCAAAAGAAACAAATATGATATGTCCCTTTTTCAAACGACAGAAATATGATATGTCCCTTTTTCAAACGGCAGAAAATTTTATAGCTTCTTCAGAAGATTTTATTGTATATTGATTAACATAGAATGTTTAGACACTACAACCCATATAACAAGAGCTGTCCGAAGACAGCACGCTCGACTTTCTAAGTTGCTAAGTATAAAGGGGGCATAACTCCAAATAGAGTGGTCCCAGGGTCATGGGCCCTGATGGTAAGGTAGAGGGTGTGATGGTGAATAAGTATTCCAAGTTTGGGTTGAATCCCTTTGATAGTATGGAAGTTATTGATGTTTGAAAAAACTTTAACCTTGGTTGCGACGCCGACGCCAACGCCGACGCCCGGGTGACAGTATAAGCTCTCATTTTCTTCGAAAAGTCGAGCTAAAAATGAAGTCAAAAGGAGAAAAAGCTGATAATAGACAATTCCTGGTTTTGTCTAAAACTTTTCCAAGCCTTTTCAATAAGGGATGTCAAAACCATTTTTTTTTTGTTTTGAAAAAGGCTAAATATAACAACATTTATGATGATTATGATTTGGAAAAAACTACAGTGAGGATTTTCAGACTTAACATGATATTGAAAATTCTCATTGTTATCTACAACAAGAGCCGTCAGAGACGGACAATGCTCCCCGAATAAGGCATTGTCACAATAAATGTATGCCATGCAGAGCTAACATAAAGCTAGCAAATGTTAAGCCCCCTTTTTGCATGACATAATTTTTATAACCAAATTTCATATAGTTTATTGTCAAGGGCATCTAATTTACTACTCAAATGTGAAATTTCATCAAATTCTGACCATTAGACTAGGAGAAATTAGAGAAAAACTATATTTTACCTTAAGTCCCCTTTTCCCATGACGAGGCCTCAAATCCAAAAACCGGGAAAAGTATATCGGCATTATGTCATAGGGAGTTCACATGGTAAGTTTCAATTGATTTGGCCCAAGGGTTATGGAGAAATCACTTCGGACGGACGGACGGACGGAATGATGGACGGACGGACGGACAGACGAAGCGGCGACTATATCGTCGTTGTAAATGCAAAAGCTCGTATCTCGTTTATGGAAAATTTTAAAGGGGAGGTAAAAAAGTGAAATAACTTTTCCCAAACTGAAATGTTTTACTTGAAATTTGGACATATTGTTTACAAATGGTTTGTCATCAATACTGATTAATATAAATATCTCAAAACCTGCAAGAAATGTCTTTAACTGGGCACACAACTTTGTACTTTGAAAATCGCCAGAATCGACATACGAGGTTTTGCATTTACACCGACGATATGCTCTCCCTTCGGGGAGCATAAAAAGACATCAAAATGTACAATCTCATTAAAACATGATGTTAACTTTTCAGTAACATCTGAAACCCACACATTAGGGGTCACTTTCTGTGACTTCTCTTTGCAACAATCAAAATAAAGGTTTTGAAAAAAATGAAAACTGTTAAAACCGTAAATAACGATACAAAGACGAAACATTTCAGTGCAGAACTTTGTTTGCTTGTAATATTCACAGACAATCATAATTATATAACAATAGATTTTTTAAATTGGTTTGCTATAAATTTTCTGCCTTTTGAAAAAGGGACATACCAATAAGTCAGAACTGCAGAGTATTTATTTTTGTTTATATAAATGTTTTGTTTATCCTGTAACAAACTTTGATAAAATGGACATTTATAAGACAAGGGTATTTTTGAAATTGCTAAATTTTGGAAAGGGGGAGGCGTTTAACGCATGGTTACCTTGTCAGCATATGTTTAAGTTACAATTTTTTTTAAAAAAAATATTTTATGGTAGAAAGACAACCAATCCAAAGTTTACATTTCAATTGTCATGCTCAGATTTGAAGCTAATTTTTAATTAAAATTCGTATTTTAAAGCTGTTGCTTAGGGAAAGAAACGGTTGCTAAGGAATGAAAATGGTTGCTATGGTAATTCCTTAG
This sequence comes from Fragum sueziense, assembly GCA_963680895.1. Classification (NCBI taxonomy): domain Eukaryota; kingdom Metazoa; phylum Mollusca; class Bivalvia; order Cardiida; family Cardiidae; genus Fragum; species Fragum sueziense. The sequence continues at coordinate 25,433,426 of OY804598.1, forward strand.
TACTTTTAACATGTTTCTTAACCCTATATTTTTTTGTTTTATTTTCAAGATTACCTATTTTATATGTCAGAATGAAATATTTTGTCGCGTAAAATTTCCGTTTTTCATGACGTTGCTTAGGGAAAGAAACGGTTGCTAAGGAATAAAAATGGTTGCTATGGTAATGCAAAAGAAGTTATAACTTGTTTCTCAACATAATTATTTGTTTAATTGTTGTTTTTGAAATACATTAGTTCACAGTTGTGCATATGATTGAGTTTGATTCCAGTATTGATATTTATGATTTTCCCAAAAATCGCGATATTTCATGCAATTTTTCCACTTTTTTCCCAAAAATGCTTCAAATTTATATTGATGAATTTTGTAAATATACTTATCCCCAATATAAAACACTAAGTGTTTCATGTTCATCTAGTTGCAGTTTTGAAAAGTAAACGTTATAATACCAGTGTTTTTTCTCAAATTCGAGAAAGTCTGCATTTGTGTTGTTTGTGGTCTCCATAGCAACATACCTGTATGTTGTAAACCTTTGGAATGTTTCAGTGGTGAAACTTCATACATTATAGATTATCAATCTTGTCATTTTATTTTCAAGATTACCCATTTTATATGTCAGAATGAAACATTTTTTTACTTAAAATTCCGTTTTTCATGATGTTGCTAAGGAAAAGAAACGGTTGCTAGGGAATAAAAACGGTTGCTATGGAAATGTCCAAGTACTTATAACATGTTTCTCAACCTAATAAATTGTTTTTATGCTGTTTCTGAGGTAAAATGATCAAAACTGTGCATATGTTTACGGTTAAATCTATTTATGGTATTTCTCATTTTTTTCCAAAATTTGTGATTTTTGTGCATTTTTTACACATTTCCCTTCAGAGTGCCTCAAAATTTTATTAATGATTCTTGTAAAGGAAATCTTCCTCAATTATAGACACTGCGTGGTTTATGTGTATCTGGTTGCAGATTTTTAAAAAACGATTTTATATGAGGGCATTTTTTCAAAATTGTGAATTATTGAAAAGTAGGTCAACTTTTGGTAACCATAGCAACATAAATAAATGGTTTAAAGTTTTAAAAACATTCATTTGTGAAATTTGATATGTTATTGAATTATGATATAATGTATTGAAGTATATTGTATATTTGTAAATGTAAATAAAATCTACTTCAAAATCGTGAAAAATCATTTCATTTCCTCAGTATCCATGGCAACAACAAAAAAATCCCCAAAAAAATAAAAAAGGGGAAAAAATGAAAACGAATGGCATCATATGTCTAGTTTCATTGCTGTGGTCAGTTTAAAGTAAAAAAATGAATATCGAAAATTTTTGAGTTTCCAAAAAAGCTTGATGGTTCGTGTCAGGCTCTCTTAATAGATAGTATTTCATCGTTTTTCATCAAGGTTTTTGTTAAAAAGCATTGGTTTGTTGATTATTATCAACCAAATTTTTAAAGAAAATTATGTGGATGTGAAATTAGTTTAGTTTATTGGAGTTTTACGCCGTTTTCAACTAGTAAGGTCATATCGCGGCAGCTGGAGCACCTAACCATGGATTCCTGTCGTTTCTCATACCAGTACTACAACCACGCCCTTACCGAGCCTCCAGCTGCTCCCCCACATAAGTTCACGATATCAAACCATTGATGGGTGACATTTTTGTCAGTAAGGGGATTTGCCGTGGCCGGGTATCGGACCCGGGATCTCTCGAATGAGAGGCAGATGTGCTACGAACTGCGCCATGGCCGCGGCCGGACGTGAAATTAACTCATAAAGGTTATTTTCCTTTCTTTTCAAAACAAGACCTAGTTTCAACTTCCCTAATACTAGTATAGGTGTCATTAGAAAACATTGAGGTAAAAGAAGAAAATGCTTATAGTCAGCATTTTCTCCTTTTGTCTCAATATTTTCCATGCTATATTGTACAGATATCCATCTTCATCAACAGAATCCGTCAAATTGTAACAATCCAAATTCTCGCTGTTAACCAATTCCCACATATTGACTCTTTTTGACTCCCCAAATGATTATTGCTTGGGAAAACAATGTGGAAAATGAAGAAATTGCTTGTGACAAGCAATTTCTTCATTTCCTACAATGTTTTCTAACCCAAAAGACAGCACTATTTTAAATTTCCATCACTTGAAATTTTCGTCTTGCAAACATCTTTGAATTTGGACCAGTCTAACATTAAACTGTTTGGTAATAGGTTAAGGAAAGGGATTAATCCTTTCCCAAACAGCAAAATTTGAAGGTGATCCACTTCAAAAACTGCCACAAATGACAAAATGGAAGTTATAAAAGATAGAATTTGTGTAAAATATGGCATAGAAGCTGGTTATCAGCAGTTTCTTCTTTTGTTTCAATGTTTTCCCAAGCCATATCTATTAGGGACGTCAAAACCAGGTCTTGTTTGGGAAAGGGTTAACCAGAACTAACCTCGCCCAAAGCAAATCCAATAGTCTGTGCGGCCACTGTTGATCTTTTCTCAGCATGCTTGAAACCCATCGTTCCCTGTGTAAATAAACAACACTTAATAGCTAGAAGCACTAACTGAAATCTTTCCCAAACAGGCCCTGGGCCGCGTTTTACTAACATAGATTTTTGCAAAAACCTTGTATAGTGCTACCATCAACATTGAGACTCAAATGTACTTTTAACTATTGACTGCCCTACGTGAGAGGGGTGTTGTGATAACATCTAACGGTAAACACCTTCTTAAAACCACGACGTTTACATACCTGGTTTACCTGTTCAGTTTGACTCGTCTGTCCAGAGGTCATGGTTTATTTATAACAACACATCTGATTGAACGAGAAATAACAACAGTAATTATTCGGCCAATCAGATTTATTGTTGTTTTAAAAATTGTCGTAAGTTTGTTACTAAAACGGGCCCCTGGTTTTGATGTCCCTTTCATACAAAAAGCCTGGAAAACTTCAAAAGAAGAAAATGCTGAAACATCATAAGCAGAATTTTCTTTTTATGCTGTGCTAATTGTCTGCAGCAGCTTTAATTTTTTAATTATTTTCTTTTTTGGAAAGGGTTAAAGACATTCAGAGTTAACCATTTTTGATAAAATTTTAGAAACAATGACTATTGGAGAGACATACCAAGCAGACAAGGGGAAAGAAATCTGTCTTTATAAATACTTAAAATAGCCTTGGAACCAGTGATTTTTTTCCCTTAAAAAACGGTCGTTATTGGGCCCCTCCCCCCTCTCTGAGGAATATTTTTCCCCCATTTCAGATAAATTTTCCCCTCCTGGAATAAGATTTTTTGTTGCAAAGAAAAATCTTAATCATAGTTAGATTCTATGCATCTCAAACAGTTCTAATTGTTGTTTGAATGTCCTATTATGATATATACAAGCAAGTTAAAGGCATTTATAACACTGTATTTGAGAGTGTAATCATGTATTGAAATTTCCCCTTTTTTGGCATTCACGCGCAAATTTTCTCCCACCTATGGGCCCTGACCCCCTTCCCCCAAAATTGAAAATATACACTGGGAACATTTCTAAATTGATTGCTTAATTCTAAACTAGAACTGTCAAGAATTAGACAAATACCTCCTGGCCCTTGTCACCAAAACTGTTCTTGATTCAGAGCATGGAAACAGATTTTAAACAAAGTTCAATTGTGACCTTGACCTTTTATTACCCATGTGACCCAAGAACAAAAGGGAACCATTCATGGCAACAATTCTGTAAAGTTCCTAGGTCAAACACTTTTTAAGTTAAAATGAGAAAACAGATTTTGAAAAAGTTCAATTGTGACCTTGACTGTTTATTATCTATTTGACCCAAGACCAACAGGGTACTTCTTTGAGTCACTGGCAACAATTCTGTAAAGTTCCAAGGTCAAACACTTTTTAAGTTAAAATATGAAAACAGATTTTGAAAAAGTTTAATTGTGACCTTGACTTTTGACTTACACAAGTTAGAGCACAAACGCGAAAAAGTCTGCTGATGGATGGACATACAAACTTGGTGAAACCAATATTACCCCACCCCCTCTACTTTGTAGGTGGGGGGTATAATCAATTACATTTACAAGCCATTCGATGTATGTCTTGGCCTATCAGATTGATTGTTGTGTAATTTATAAGGTATTCACTATTCTGAAAGGTATACTGGTTCGTGAACACCGCTCCTGATCTATAACTGTAACTGTACTTACACAAGTCTTCACTCCATATGTTTTTTTGCCTGTAAATGTAAGAGTAGAAAAGTACAGAATGTGAATGCTGTGAATAAATATTCAGAGCTACTTCCTTTTTTTAGTTCTACATCACTTCATTTTAGTTAAGAGAATACTGATCAGGAGACAAAGCACATTATTATACCTCTTTCCCAAACAGAAAAATATGAATGTTGCTGCAGACAGGGTTTGCAACAAAAAATTCAATTCTGGTGCAAGAAAATCCCATTGGCTGAAAATTTCCTGTCCGACACCAAAATACCTGCAGCTATCAAGCTCCATCTCATTTAAATTCCCTTATTGCAACTAAAATAAAACACATGTATATCATTGTTTAAATCAAACAAGATGTGTTTATGAAACACAAATGCCCCCGAAATGGCCATTTTTGTAAAATGTTAAGTTTTTGTAGAGTAAAGGGTTGATATGGATCAAAGGATGACCTTGAGGAAGGTCAAATTGCATGGAACAGATAGATATAATTGAAAGGAAGTTGCATACCAAATTTGAGCTTTGTATGTCTAATACTTTTGGGGAAAAGGCAAATTTTAAGTTTTCGGAATAAAATGTTAAGTTTTCGTAGAGTAAAGGGTTGATAAGGGTTAACAGATGACCTTGAGGAAGGTCAAATTGCATGAAACAGATAGATGTCATTGAAAGGAAGTTGCATACCAAATTTGAGCTTTGTATGTCAAATACCTTTGGAGAAAAGGCAAATGTTAAGTTATCGGACAGACAGACAGATGGACAGACAGACATACGGACACAAGTAAAACAATATGCCCCCGATCTTTCTATATAACACAGGGGCATAAAAATTGCTAGTTACTTTGTAAAATGCCCTAATTAAAGCTAATTCCGGTTATTTCTCCATTTTCCATAATGTCTTCCATAGCCTTTATCTTATGGGGCTTCAAAAAGCATCTTTATAAGGAAATACTTCATTACAAATCTGTGTGAAATATAAACCTACCATCAGCAGAATGAGCCCCCATTTTGACATTGTTTCTCGTCATAACTATCTTTACGAAAGGTAAGTCCTCATATTTCACGCCATCATACGTCGTCTCAAACACATCTAGAGTTGGGAAGTACAAACCAGGCCTGAAACATTAAATGGTAATTAATTTTGTGCTGAAAATAGACTGGGTTTACTATTATATACTGATAAACAGTCAGTGTTGTTATGAAATCTCGTAACTACGGCTTGAATCAAGCCGTTGTTACGAGATTTTGTAACAACACCTCCCAAATACAATTGTTTGTCCAAAATTACGTCACAGATAGCTGGATTAAATCATTCCCTATTAGTGATTTAATAAACATTTCCCAAACAGGGACACCTTGTAACCCTTCTAGGTGTTAAAACTTTTGAAATAATTGAAGAAAAGAAGGAAGTCCAGGGGCCTGTTTCATCAAAATATTTAAGAAGTATTTTTGACTTACAGACGACTTAAAAAAACGCTTAAAACAACAATCGCATTCCATAGCTTTTGGTTAATTGGTGAACCGTTATTCTTCCTCTAAATGTGTCGTAAGACATTGGTAAGTCAAATATACCTCTTAAATGTTTTGATGAAACAGGAGCCTGATTACTAGCATGTTCTCCATTTTCCTCGATTACTAGCATGTTCTCCATTTTCCTCAATTGATTTTTTTCTGACAGTAAGATTAATTTTGTAGTCAGATTCTTTGAATTTGAACCTGTTAAAAAGATTAAAAATTTAGACTGTTCTTATTTGAAAACTGCTTCAGTCAACAAACTGGATGTCGATAAAGACAAGATTTGTGTATGATATAGCACAGAAAATCAGCATTTTCTTCTTGTGCTTCAATAGGTCTTCAACCTTTTCCACTTTGGGATGGTTGTGAAAACAAGCTCTAGTTTGGGAATGGATTATTGCCTCATTTTACATTTTTTCAATTAACCCTTTCCCAAACAAGACCTGGTTTTGACGTCCCTAATAGAAAAGGTATGGGAAAACATTGAAACAAAAGAAGAAACTGCTGATAACCAGCAGTTACTCCTTTTGTCTCAAAATTTTCTGTGCCATATTTTACATGAGTCTTATCTTTGATATATCCCATTTTGCCATTTGTGGCAGTTTTTGAAGTGGATCACCCTAATATTTTGTTGTTCGGGAAAGGGTTAAGTTATGGTAGGTGGTGCACCATACCATAAAGACATATGCTCCTGGCATTTCACACACAATTACAAACACAGCATCTACCTGCAGCTGTATTTTGCGGAATGTCAGCTGTAAGGATATTGGCCAATCAAAGGCTAAAATCCAAACAGAATGAGGTCTTTAATTTGAAAGTCTCTGACAAAATACAAGAAAAACAAATGTTGAACCAGCATTTTTGCCTTTTTCTTCAATGTTTCCTCTCAATTCAGACTAGTCTAAATTTGTTTTTTAGGCGAAGGGTTACTAGCTATTGATGTCTTACTCATATATTTCATCCCTGGACAAGTTGGTATAATCTATCTCTGGTTGGCCTTGCACGACCTCACTACTACTTACTCATATATTTCATCCCTGGACAAGGTGGTATAGTCTATCTCTGGTTGGCCTTGCACAGCCTCACTACTACTTACTCATATATTTCATCCCTGGACAAGTTGGTATAATCTATCTCTGGTTGGCCTTGCACGACCTCACTACTACTTACTCATATATTTCATCCCTGGACAAGTTGGTATAATCTATCTCTGGTTGGCCTTGCACGGCCTCACTACTACTTACTCATATATTTCATCCCTGGACAAGTTGGTACAGTCTATCTCTGGTTGGCCTTGCACGACCTCACTACTACTTACTCATATATTTCATCCCTGGACAAGTTGGTATAGTCTATCTCTGGTTGCCCTTGCACGACCTCACTACTACTTACTCATATATTTCATCCCTGGACAAGTTGGTATAATCTATCTCTGGTTGGCCTTGCACTGCCTCACTACTACTTACTCATATATTTCATCCCTGGACAAGTTGGTATAATCTATCTCTGGTTGCCCTTGCACGGCCTCACTACTACTTACTCATATATTTCATCCCTGGACAAGTTGGTATAATCTATCTCTGGTCGGCCTTGCACGGCCTCACTACTACTTACTCATATATTTCATCCCTGGACAAGTTGGTATAATCTATCTCTGGTTGGCCTTGCACGCCCTCACTACTACTTACTCATATATTTCATCCCTGGACAAGTTGGTATAATCTATCTCTGGTTGGCCTTGCACGGCCTCACTACTACTTACTCATATATTTCATCCCTGGACAAGTTGGTATAATCTATCTCTGGTTGGCCTTGCACGACCTCACTACTACTTACTCATATATTTCATCCCTGGACAAGTTGGTATAGTCTATCTCTGGTTGGCCTTGCACGACCTCACTACTACTTACTCATATATTTCATCCCTGGACAAGTTGGTATAGTCTATCTCTGGTTGGCCTTGCACGACCTCACTACTACTTACTCATATATTTCATCCCTGGACAAGTTGGTATAGTCTATCTCTGGTTGCCCTTGCACGGCCTCACTACTACTTACTCATATATTTCATCCCTGGACAAGTTGGTATAATCTATCTCTGGTTGGCCTTGCACGACCTCACTACTACTTACTCATATATTTCATCCCTGGACAAGTTGGTATAATCTATCTCTGGTTGCCCTTGCACGGCCTCACTACTACTTACTCATATATTTCATCCCTGGAGGCAAGTTGGTACAGTCTATCTCTGGTTGGCCTTGCACGGCCTCACTACTACTTACTCATATATTTCATCCCTGGACAAGTTGGTATAATCTATCCCTGGTTGCCCTTGCACGGCCTCACTACTACTTACTCATATATTTCATCCCTGGACAAGTTGGTATAATCTATCTCTGGTTGGCCTTGCACGGCCTCACTACTACTTACTCATATATTTCATCCCTGGACAAGTTGGTATAGTCTATCTCTGGTTGGCCTTGCACGGCCTCACTACTACTTACTCATATATTTCATCCCTGGACAAGTTGGTATAATCTATCTCTGGTTGCCCTTGCACGGCCTCACTACTACTTACTCATATACTTAGTCACAAAAGAAACGATACATAACCTGAAATAATAACATTTCAAAAATTGCAAGCATACGCATTTGGTCGAAATATACATTATTGTACTAGTCGTCTAGCAAGGTAATGTCAGAATTTGAACCGTTTCCAATGACCCGTTCTTCAGGTACGTCAATTTTAATGATTTGCACGAGTTCCACTATACCCACACTCCAGGGTAAATGTACAAGTAAAACAGTCGGTGTGTTATACAGGGCTTGAACCCAAACGATAGAAAAACATTAAACGTTGTTGAAAAGTTGTGAAACGGAATGCCGAGATTAAATCAAAATCAGCAACTTTGAGCAATTGGAATGTTGGAATCTGGTCGACGTCACGTTGACGTCAGTTTTGGAGTGTCGCGCATTACGATAATGCGTCTGGCAGGACGATACAGAACACGCAGATCAGTTGATGATCGACCCACGTGCAGGAAGGCCACGCGTGACTACAGGTGCTCCGGACCGTCACATAAAGACGTTACACGTACATGACCGCTTCAGATTGGCTCCATCAACTGCTGCTGTAACGCCTGGTCGAAATAACAACCGGATTAGTGCGCAAACAGTTCGGAGAAGACTAGCTGCATTGCTGTCAGGGATGCAAATGGTGGTCATACGCGCTATTGACTTCTTTGTGACTTTGTATGGTGACCCCTACTTGTATCTTAATGGTTTGCAGTCCCTATCTGGTGGTTAAAGTTGACTTTTTGCTGATCAAATTTTCCCTAAGACATTTGAATTTAAGTTTATGTGAGAATAAATTAAAATGTAATGTTTACAAAAAATTTACTCACATTCATATCTATGTATCGTTTCTTTTGTGATTAAGTATATATTTCTATCTCTGGTTGCCCTTGCACGGCCTCACTACTACTTACTCATATATTTCATCCCTGGACAAGTTGGTATAGTCTATCTCTGGTTGCCCTTGCACGGCCTCACTACTACTTACTCATATATTTCATCCCTGGACAAGTTGGTATAATCTATCTCTGGTTGGCCTTGCACTGCCTCACTACTACTTATTCATATATTTCATCCCTGGACAAGGTGGTATAGTCTATCTCTGGTTGCCCTTGCACGGCCTCACTACTACTTACTCATATATTTCATCCCTGGAGGCAAGTTGGTATAATCCATCTCTGGTTGCCCTTGCACGGCCTCACTACTACTTACTCATATATTTCATCCCTGGACAAGTTGGTATAATCTATCTCTGGTTGGCCTTGCACGACCTCACTACTACTTACTCATATATTTCATCCCTGGACAAGGTGGTATAGTCTATCTCTGGTTGGCCTTGCACGGCCTCACTACTACTTACTCATATATTTCATCCCTGGACAAGTTGGTATAATCTATCTCTGGTTGGCCTTGCACGACCTCACTACTACTTACTCATATATTTCATCCCTGGACAAGTTGGTATAATCTATCTCTGGTTGGCCTTGCACGACCTCACTACTACTTACTCATATATTTCATCCCTGGACAAGTTGGTATAATCTATCTCTGGTTGGCCTTGCACGGCCTCACTACTACTTACTCATATATTTCATCCCTGGACAAGGTGGTATAGTCTATCTCTGGTTGGCCTTGCACGGCCTCACTACTACTTACTCATATATTTCATCCCTGGACAAGTTGGTATAATCTATCTCTGGTTGGCCTTGCACGGCCTCACTACTACTTACTCATATATTTCATCCCTGGACAAGGTGGTATAGTCTATCTCTGGTTGGCCTTGCACGGCCTCACTACTACTCATATCATCTGCTGGGGACCCATCTTGACTTGCTTCTACTGCTTCTACATTGTCATCTGTGCTTAAATATCTTCTGCCAATCACACCTGAAAATGTTTGTGAATTGTTTTAAAATCCCACTACAACTACTTTTTTAAGCCATTCCCCACACAATGACACCCCTGAAGAATTAAGGCTTTGGAAAACATAGTGGAAAATGAAGAAATTGCTTGTGACAAGAAATTTCTTCATTTCCCACAATGTTTTCAACCAAGAATGACTAAAAATTTTAAATTTTTATTTGCTTCACTTGTCTGCAAAATCTTTTAATTTAGAACAGTCTATAAATTGAGGGTTGGACGCAAAATGGTAGTAAGTACCTATTGTTCAGAAATTCATTTTTCTATATTTTCTGGAACTTTAGGAAGGAATACACCATGTGTTCTAATATTAGGTTTCAATTCTGTATAATTAAAAAGATATTCAGAATTTTAAAAAATATTTTCCTTCTTTAGCTTTGAGAAAGTGATTAAGTTTTTTTTTCCATATCTTGTAAAATTTCATAAAACCCTCGAAATGTTATCTGTCTGGAAATGGATTCACCCTTTCTCAAAAGAAAAATGTTTTCAATTTGGGGTGGTCTAACTTAAATGCTGCTGCAGATAACATAAGAAGTTTTAACATAATAACTAAGTACACTATTATGAGAAAGAATTCTTGTATATTACAGGCTACAACACATAAAATATTGAGGTAAAAAGACCTTCAGCATTTCCTTCTTTTGTCTTAATATTTTCCAAAGCTTTTTCTTCAATCAGGCACATCAAAACACTAAGAAAGTGACTGTGACATGAGCTTCCCAGACATAAATCCCTTTCTATCATATAAAATGTAGACATCTCCAATATGGCCGTGGAAAACATTGGCATTGAGGAACAAGGAGAAAATGTAGATGATCAGCAATGCTGCTTGCACATTCTCTTTTTTTGTCAATGTTTTTCTTTCTCCTGCAGTTCGTCTTGGGACGTAAAAACCATGTCTTTATTTGGAAATGGGTTAACCTTTTCCCAAACAAGACCAGGTATTGACATCCCTGGTACAAAAGGCTTATATAAACAGATCCCATTTATCAATATCCATTTTGTCTTTGCAGCAGCTTTCGAATCAGAAAACAGGCCAAGATTCTGTCATTTTGGAAATGGGTTAACCCATTTTCACACAGTGATGCTTTTTGACGCCCCTCGTGATGAAGGCTTTGGAAAACATTGTGGAAAATGTAGAAATTGCTTGTGACAAGCAATTTCTTCATTTCCAATGATGCCTTACCCAAAAAATTTTGAAATTGTTGTCTGCAACATCTTTGAACTTTGACCAAACTAAAATTTTACCATCTTGCAATGGGTTAAACTATTACCAAACAACAAAATTTTAGCCTAGTCCAAACTCATAGGTGTTGCAGACGACAATTTCCATTGAACAAAATTAAACATTTCTTGTCTTGGTAGAAAACATTGTGGGAAATGAAGAAATTGCTTGTCACAAGCCATTTCTTCATTTTCAACTATGTTTTCCAAAGCCTTTACTTTGTGGGGCGTGCAAAATCGTCAATGTGTGGGAATGGGTTATAAGACAGGATACCCTATTAAATTACCTACCAGGGTACTTAGGTATAACAAGGCATGTTATTTGGTTCAATCTATTGTTGATGATACTGCGTAACAATGACATCTTATAGAACGCTCTGAAAAAAACACACTTTGATAATGAAACAAAATTTATTCTATCTATCTATCTATACATACTGCCTAACTCCCCTTTCGGGTATTACTGGCAGGTGCGCGTCTGTGCTGGAATAAAAACTGTTAGTCATACGTGATGGTGTCATTTAAAAATATTGTGAATGTTAGATTAAGAGCTGATAAAACATTATGGTTATTCAGGGACAGCTCACTATCTGAAAAGAATCGAGACTCTTTTTAAACGCTGCAATGTCAGGTTGCTGTACTATTGATTCTGGTAGGCTGTTCCAAAGTATTACTGTGTATGGAAAGAAAGAATATTTAAAGAAGGAAGCATTTGTGTGGATCTGTCTGAAGGATGCTGTGTGCATGTGTCTGGTTGTCCTAGATAAGCTGGTACGGGCACTGCAACAAAACTATTAACGATCTTATAAAACATGGTAAGTTTGAGTTTATTGAGGTTTTACGCCGTTTTCAACTACCAGGGTCATATCGCGGCGGCTGGAGCACCTACCCATGGATTCCTGTTGTTTCTCAAACCAGTACTACCACAACACCCTTACCGAGCCTCCAGCTGCTCGCCGACTTAGGTTAACGATTTCAAACCCATTGGTGGGTGACAATTTTGTCAGAAAGGGTATTAGCCGCGGCCGGGTATCGAACCCGGGACCTCTCGAATGAGGGTCAGATGCGCTACCAACTGCGCTAAGGCCGCGGCCCATAAAACATGGTAACTCTGGAAACGTCTCGTCTATATTGAAGAGTTTGCCAGCCAAGCTCCTTCTGCATGCAGGTGACACTGTCATAGAAAGAGAAATTACTTTGAACCCATCTTGCTGCTCTACGTTGTACTTTTTCCACTTTGTTGATATAGGTTTTTGCGTAAGGGCTCCAAACCATTCAAAAACAGTGACATTGTTTAATGCCCTACAAGATAAAGGCTTTGAACAAGAGCTGTCACTGTAAGATGACAATGCCCCCAACACCGCTTTGATTTTAAAATATGGCCAATCTATGTTCAAGGTCAAGGTCATCCAGGGGTCAAGGTCACCAAAGTATGTGCCTACAGAAAGGTAATGTACCAAGGAATGTTGTGGTAAAGTATGAAGCGAATATGTTAAGTAATAAGGAAGTTATGGCCAATGTTAAAGTTTTTGGACGGAATGACGGACGGACGGACGGACAGACAGACGGACAGACGGACGGACAGACGGACGGACGGACAAGTCAAATTTATGATGCCTCCCTATCGGGGGCATAAAAACATCATGGAAAATGAAGAAATTGCTTGTGACAAGCAATTTCTTCAATTCCCACAATAATTTCTAAACAAAACCTGAAAAATGCACAATTCCACGCTCTTGATATTGCTGTCTGCAACACCTTATAATTTGGACAGGTCTAAAAATTTACCGTCTGTCGATCAGGTAATGTGTTAATTTTTAGTGAATTGCTTAACCCTTTCTAAAGCTTTAAACTCCTATTCAACAGATAATTACACTTTGTGGCATCATATTAAACATAACATCTACCTCCCGATAGCGGGTATCCTCGAGTACTTTATTTCGACGCATCGCTATTACGACGCTATTTTTGTTTTGACCTCGCTTTCAATTTAACAACACCGTGTGACGTCATTCTCGCGCACTTCTGTCTACCGAAGACACGAAGCATCCAAGAAGACCAAAATGTGAAAGATCGCCGATTACCAAATATCATTTTGGTCATATTTTATTTGAAACACTGAAATATTCCATTTTTTCTTATTACCAAATTTCCATGTTCTAAAAAAATGCTTATTTTCTGAGAATTTTTGAAAATGAAAAGCAGACCAGCCAACACCCGATATTTCGCTATTTTTAGAAAGTCATGCGACAGTCTTGTGACATAAAACCTGATTTCCTTAGGAAAAATTCACTGTTTTGGATGATGTACTCGTTAGCTTCATATTGTATGGTTTACAGAATAGTTTTAAACAGCCACGGTGTTTTGAAATGATGTTTTATACAATATTTTAATTTCTTTTTTCTAGAAACCTTAAACCGTGTGTAGGAGTTATTCTCCTGCATAGATGACAATCGCATACAATCTATGCAGAGATACTGGAGCCCCAGTTGAGTCCCTGAAACCACACTGAGGCTGAACAGTCGGGGAAATGAATCCAGAGGCTGTCTGCTCTGGACCACTAGTCTATTGATTCGGTCGGCACAATCCCTTCAGCCAATCAAAAACGTCGCCAGTCATACAGCGCGCACCTGCACTCATTCGGTGGAGGTGAAAGCTTCGGTCTTTTTCCTTAAAGCATTACCAACTTTCAGCATTAATATCTCGAGGACTACGCCCGATTATTAAAAATGCATTGGTAGTTAGAAAGTTTAAATCACATTCTTTAAAAAAAGAGTTTTGTTTATGAATTTTAACGATGGATTTTTTAAATATTCTGCCTCAAAATTGATGTACCGTAACGATAAAGACAGAGGTAGTACCCTCGATGAAAAAATGAAAGTGAGGCTATGACGTCATGCCGACTGATTCAATCCTTGCTTTCTTACAAGCACATCTTAATTCATACGGTCGAAAGATCGCGACGAAGTCGCGATCTTTTGATCGCCTATAGGTTACACGTACGAGTATAGGGAATAAAAGCACAAAATTACCGTTTTAGTCAATTTCAATATTTCATTTCTCAAACCCTAGGAGACTTTTTTTCGGCCATCTTGAAATTTTAGTTTTATGATGCCCACTGGAGCTCAACTTCCGGCAGCAGACTGGACTCGATTTCCACACAAAGGCACTCCGTAAATTTCACTAAACACGAAAGTCAGTCACCAGTGTTCAAATTCTAAATCAAATTCCTTATTTCCAAAATTCAATAGTATTTAAGTTACGCTATATGTAAAATATACTCGTTCTTACTGTTTACAGCACAAAACGAAAACATTTCAGAAAATTCTTTACACAGATCTATATGCTTGATGACGTAATATAAAGTTGCGGTAAACGTCACGCGGACTGGGCGCGGGAGATTTCGTATGACGTAAATGTACATTCCATAGTAAAATAGGGAACGATTTTACCGAATTAAATCTGACGTAATTTCGGCCTAACACAGGGATTTTGTTACCTGCGAGTCCCGAGTCCCTGACTCACATTTTTTTCTCAGGACTCATTGAAAAATATTCAGTGAGTCCCAGAATTCTAACATTTTCAATGTGTAATCGACATTGTCTTTCAAAGACCCATATGTTTCAATATTGGACTCATTGTTTTGGGAACAAGTGGGTCCCAGGACTCTTCCGCATAAATTTGTAACAAAATCACTGCTAACAATACCTTTTCGTATGCGTTGTTATAAAATCTCCTAACTACGGCTTGATTCAAGCCGTTGTTACGAGATTTTAAGACAACACCGGCGGTTTATCACGATACCTAACACTCAACCAAGTCTATTTAAGCACAGAATTCTTTACCATTGACCCAGATTCGTTCATGGATTTTTTCAACCGTGAAGTCTTGACCCTTCCGTATTTCGATACAATGAAAGTTTGGGTTTTTTTTTTACAATGCAATACACGGCTGTAGTTTTCCTCCAGGTTGGCGGAAAAGAAGCAATTTAAGACGACGTGTGATAATTGATAAAACCGCATGAGTTTGACCCTTTCCCCAAAACAGAAATTAATGAACAGTTGAAAGGAGTTTAAGACTTCTATATTTGTGTATGAAAATTTGATTTCCTAACGCAAAATATAAGCTAGGTCTACCACATGAAATGGTGAGACTAAAATGTTGATTATCAGTAGATCTAGATTCTATTTTCTCCTTTTTCCTAAATGTTTCCCTAAACCTTTTTTTCTGTACTATACAGCAGTGGTTATTTCGGAAAGGGTTATAGATATAAAAACTAGAGTTAAAGCTGCTATCTTTTCCAAATTTAAATTAGATCTGTGGGGATCTTTTTTGTGGGCGAGATTTTTGAAAATTCTCTATCATTATGCCAGAAATCTCATTCAAAATGGCTAAATGAGAGAAAAATCTCACTGATCTATATTTTTGACAAAGGATTTGGTACTACAATTTGCATTTGAAAACTAGATCTAGTGGCGAATCCAGGATTTCTGTGAAAGATGTTCGAACATACAAATATTGTAGGGGATTCGTTTTCCTATCATTAATTTATACAAATTTGACTGAATTTCTGTATAAATATTCATGAAAAAGTCAGGCTTCAGAGTGGCGTTCGTTTGAACCCTCTGAACCCCCTCTGGATATGCCACTGAAAACTTTCTCAAAAGTATCATCCTAATTAATCCCTATGTGCAGATAAAATTGTAATCCAGTTTGACAGTCTGCTCCTGATGTCAATAGACTTTTTCTTGAAATAGCAATGTTTCAAACTTTGTCTGTGATGGTTAAGATCTTGCAGGTGTGTCACACCTGCAAAATTGTAAACAAAGCATTCAAAATTTATTGAAGATTAATAGTGTTTTTCCTTGTTTAAATATACCTGTAAAATTTGTGAAGATGTGCCATTATTATTATTATTAATATTATTATATATTATTATTGTTGTTGTTGTAACTATTATTATCATTAGGCCTATTATCATTATTATTATTATTATTATTATATTGTGTTTATAATGTCAATGACGACAGAACTAAAATATTTTTAAGGTGTTGGGCTCAATTCCCAGTCCGGATTTCATCATTCGATACAAGATTTAGAAGTTGTAATAAATTTATAAATAATGCCTAACATGTAGGTAGTGAGTACCATAGGAACAAGAGTTGTCCGCGGACAACATAGCTCGCCTACACGAGAGCTTGCCACAAAAAAGGAGTTCAAGGTCAAGGTCACTATGTCATGGTCACAAGGTCAAGGTCATGACATGAGGTTTCCATATCATGTGAAATATCAAGGCTCTATCTGTAATAGAGCATGAGATATAGGCCAGGTTAAAGTTTTTTTAAAAGTAGGTCAAACTCCAAGGTTAAGGTCACTAGGTCAAAGGTCATGGTCCCAAATGAAAGTTCTTGGCAGGAGATATCCATGTGTGAAGTATCAAGGCTGTATCTCTAATAGTGCCTGAGATATAGACCAGGTTAAAATTTTTGAAGAAGCGACGCTGACGCCGACACTAGGGCTGTGACATTAGCTCCCCGGACATAAAGTACCGGCTCGCTTAAAATAATTCCATTAGCCTACGTAGATAGATCGGTGTTCTTCCCAGCAAAATAAGCTGTAGAAGCCCCAATATACCACTGGTACTTAAATATAATGTGTAGACTACCTTCCAAAGTTCAAAACTTCCACCTGTCACAAAAAAGTGTGAATTTGAGGTGACCAATTTTATCTAATGTTTTAACTGATAACTAATGCATTTTGAAAAAAAAACTCCAATAACAGAGATTGTATGCATGATCATTTGCATTAACACTTTATGTTTGAGGTCAACAAAAAGGTGTCACTCCTGTATCTTTTTGACTAATTACATGGCCACAGGAGTCTACTGATTCTTAAATCTGGGGATTCAAACTGCTTTTTTACACTATGCTTGTATCTTAGGCTTTCCATACAAAACATAGAAGACTGCCTGCAAAAAATGAGGGTTCACAATTCCATCTGGCCTAGGGGGTAAAAAACCCATCAGGTATTTATGAAAAGCCTGAATTAAAAAGGTCCACCTTGGTCCTTTGGTGTCCAAAGTCCATCCCAAAAGTTTTGTTGGGCTATACATGGCTTAGAAATTTCATTCTTAATCAGGTAAATGGCTCTGCTTTTGGCAAATAGCCTGCAAACACAAATCTACCCATAGTCTGCCTACAAAGTCAAAAAATGTGACTTTCGTAGGCATTCTCTGAACATGGGCGACTACCAGGTCCAATGATATCTTCAAGGCACGGTACGTACGACTTGCCCGGTAGTCGCCTCTAGCAGGCGATATTGGTTGAAATAAACTAGGTCAAAGGTCATTCGGTACATTTTTCACACATGCCCCCTAAAAACCCCCGTAACTTGCACATTTTTTAAGCTAAAACAATTATTTTGGTACCTAACAATATTTAAATTTACGAATTCGTGTATTTGTAAATTTTGATAAATATAGCAAAAAATGGCCAAAAAATCACAAAAATAAGTTTTTTTCGAAAAGTAAAAAAATCCTAAAAAATACCAACGGCATGTTTGGAAAAATGACATTATACTTAAAAATTGCCTAGACATCTGTTGTTTACTAATATATGTATGCTTACAGAATTAGTCATTGGCTTACCCTTGTAGCCATAGCTAAAAGTGGGTGGGGTAAATTTTCCCCAAAAATACAAAAAACACAAATATTGGTGTAGCAATACCAACTTCACATAAATGATAGTCTACGATATTTTTACGATGTTTTATTGGAAATTCTTGTTTTAAAATATTATTTTCATGAATTTTTATGGCTTTCGATGCATTTTCCTAAAATATAATAAGAATTTTTATCGGCAAAAATATTGCTTTAATAAAACAGCATAAGAACTATATAGCTTATATCAACAACAGTAAGCCAAATCTATGCCTCTTTTGACGAATTCCTGGTCATTAAAAAGTGCAATTAAATAAAACAAGACTCAAAATAAAACAGAAATTAAGCATAATCAGCAGCTGAAAGTAGTCATTTCACTATCTTACGACCATAAGACATTCAAGGTAAGTATAAATATGTCTCAACACGTTTCGTTCATTAATTAATAGTGTAGTTTCACTCTGTAAACCGAACGTTAAATTCCATTATTGCAATTTGGGTGATTACATCTGGTGACCTTACGAGAACATTCGATCATGTGTATAAATTGTAATTAGGAACGGATCATCCCATTCTATGGAAAAAATATCACAATCAAAAGTCTGACTGCAGTTCTGGTATGCGATTATGGTATATATAAAGGCCTAAAGTGCCCCTGAAGGTATCAATGCATGTGTATTATAAGATATGAACATGCTTTCATTAGGAACAACAGGAGATTCAGTCTTTGGGTCTCTCTGATTTTGCAACCAATAACTTTTTAATTGTTTTAGAAATTGAACTAAATATGATTCTGTATGTAGGCCTATCTCTAATTCTGAAAATCACTCAATCTTTAGTAAAAGCATCTTACATTATGTCACTGGTGAATATTAGATTATAAAGACACAATGATCGCTTGCTAATTCTTACTATGTTTATCTACAACTAATGGGTTGTGGAGTTGGCGCAAAGGAACTCTTTGTGCATAAATAAGGAAAATCTATGACCCTGTAGTTGCTTTTAGCTATCCTCACGACAATATACCTGACTAACCTCTTGGCATTGACCAACTTATAATAACATAACTAAAAACTCTTCATTCAACAAATGCGTATCTTTCATTTGTATAGGAGTATTGTGTGAATCCGTATGTTAAAAGCTGCAGACATTTTTGGCATCATAACTCAGATCCTGTGATTTTTTTTTCAGAAAATCGAACAGGATCGTGTTTTGTTTACTTGAATGGTCAGTATTTGTGCATGCCGAAAAAAATGAAAGTCAAAAATTTGGCTTTTGTATTTCAATAGTGCAGATATGGCTTTCTTTCATATAAAATTATACTTTAATCCTATGACAACACACAAAGAGTCCATTTGCTTGGAAATCTTTATGCAAGAGATTCTCAGCATACACATCCATTTGTGAAGTTTAAGGGCACAAAACCCTGGACCTATTGGTAGAATCAGAGACGTAATTACATTTTTTTCTGGAAATGAACCACCCATGGGAAAGAACTTAAGAAGTGAGCGTGCTCTTCTATTCCCTCAACATCTAGACTTAACAACAGGTATTGTTTTAGAAGGTCTAAATGATGAAGGATTGATCGTATCAGTTATTCTTGGTTAATCATTTACGTCACATAACTATTATGGTATATTTAATTCGTCAACAGATGCGAAATATATCGTGCATCTTTGGCGTCATCAGTGAAATCGGTAATTGACAAGGATATCCAGATTTTTAAAATCAGGATACCCTTGTCGACTTGCATTGTAACGGGACACGCTGAAGATGGAGGAAAAATTACACAAAGTGTTTGGTATCTAATAATGGATGGAATACCTCAATCATCTGCTAAATTTGACAACGCTTTTAGGGAGACCTCTTTGTTGAAAGGGTTGGAGTACGCTATAAATCTAAAATTCCTGTTCACAGGTACCACAATTTTACATATATCGATGTCTGAATCATATTCATCACATTGTATATTACCGAAGACTAGACCCAGGTTGTTGTGTATTGTAATATAGTCCCGCCCATCCGGCCACTGCATGCTGATAAGCCCCGCCTACACTCATATATATTGGTCAGTAGTATTAGTTTTCTTCCTTCTTGTATAGTGCTAGTCAACGTGTTAATAAAGCTATTTAAACAGACGTATCTTGTTTCGTTCTATTTAATCCATAGTAGGAACACAACAATTGGCGACGAGGATAAAACAACGATGTTTTAGTAGTTATTTCAGGAACTGGATCTGATAATTAAGTATTACGTATTTCATTCCGGATAACTATGACTGGATTAATCGGAAACATCAACGCTTTCGACCGTGATGTCGAATCGTGGAACACATACGAGGAACGTTTGGAACAGTTTTTTCTAGTGAACGATTTAGAGAGAGACAGAAAGAAAGCTGCATTGTTGACATTAATCGGTGAAAAGACATACAAGTTGCTCAGGAATTTAACGGCACCCCAGAAACCAGCTGACAAGAGTTACGACGAACTCTGCGGCATTTTAAGGACACATCTCTGTCCAAAACCTCTCCTGATTGCCGAACGTTTTCGTTTCCACAAGAGAAATCAGTCAATCGGTGAAAATATCAGCGAATTTATAGCGGCACTGAGGAACTTGGCAGAAAATTGTGAATTTGGGACATTCCTGAATGATGCGCTAAGGGACAGATTTGTCTGTGGACTCCGTGATGAAGCGACACAGAGAAAATTGTTGTCCACTGAAGATCTGAGCCTTCAAAGAGCCCTGGAATTGGCGCTGGCCATGGAAACAGCGCACAAGGATGCTGCCGAATTGCAGTTGTCAACGCATAGCGGGGCTGAGGTTCAGCGAATTGAAAAATCTAGACCAAGATCACAGACACAGAAAAAGAGCAAAAAGAAGCCATGTAATCATTGTGGGAAAAATAACCACAATTCGGAAGACTGCAGGCTAAAGATTGCAGAGTGTCATATTTGCAAAGAAAAAGGACACATTAGAAGCATTTGCCCCAAAAAGGTTCAGAACATTTGTGAAAGTGACTCTGACGATTCATCCTTACCAAATTTGGAAAATGTACAAGTGATAAATTCGGTAAGAAGTAAGGTTGGGAAAATAACAATAAGGCCATCAATAAATGGTAAAACGATACCTATGGAGGTAGACACAGGTGCATCGGTGACTCTTATGTCAGAGACGGAATTCCGAAGACATTTCGGCAAAAGGAAATTGGGAAAACCGGAGAGCGTTTTGAAGACCTATTCTGGTGACGTTATCGGTCAAGTGGGAACATTTATGGTGAAAGTTATGTATAATGGACAGTCCGCATTAAAGAAGCTGTGCGTTGTTGAAGGTGACGGACCTGCACTGTTTGGTCGGGACTGGCTGAAAGACATCAAACTAGATTGGGACAGAATTTTACCTGTAAATTCCGTAACACAGGTAAGCCACCAGGTACGTCTACGTTCAATACTTGAAGAACACAAATCGGTATTTGCCGATGGTATTGGAAAAGTAAAAGGGATCAAAGCCAGAATCACGTTAAAGGATGACGCACAACCAAAGTTCTGTAAGGCGAGATCTGTCCCCTACTCCATACAACCAAAGATAGAAAAGGAACTTGACAATTTGGAAAATCAAGGGATAATTTCAAAGGTCAATACGAGTGAATGGGCCACACCGATTGTTCCTATCGTAAAGGGTAACGGGGATGTCCGGATATGCGGTGATTTTAAGGTCACCGTTAACCAAGCTATCAAGGTCGACAAATACCCACTGCCGAAAATTGAGGACATTTTCGCAAAATTATCACAAGGTAGAATGTTCAGCAAGTTAGACCTACGACAAGCGTACCTACAACTTGAATGTGAAGAGGCGTCCAAGGAGCTGCTAACCATCAATACATCGCGAGGGTTATATCGCTATAACCGACTTTTGTACGGCGTAGCATCGGCTCCCGCGATCTGGCAACGCACCATCGACCAAATATTACAAGGATTACCTGGTGTTCAGTGTATTCTAGATGATATGGTGATCACTGGTGAAAATGACAGTGATCACCTGGAAAATTTGAAAAATGTGCTTGCTCGATTAGAGCAATATGGAATTAAAGTGAATAAAGAAAAGTGTGTGTTTTTCGTGCCGCGGATTACCTTCTGTGGTCACGAGATTGATGAGCAAGGATTATGGAAGTGCAAAGATAAGGTCGATGCAGTGTTAAAAACACCTGCCCCGCAGGATGTTACGTCATTGAGAGCTTACTTAGGTTTACTCAATTATTACCATCGGTTTTTGCCTGATCTAGCGTCCGTTACAAAACCTATGAATACGTTGTTAGAGAAGAATAATACGTTGTTAGAGAAGAATAAAAAGTTTGTATGGTCAAAAGACTGCCAAAGCGCGTTTGAAAAAACAAAGAAATTGCTTGTTTCCGAGCCCGTGTTGACGCATTATAACCCTTTATTACCAGTGCGGCTTGCATCCGATGCCTCGCCCTATGGTATTTCTGGTATCCTATCTCATGTAATGCCGGACGGTACAGAAAAACCAATAGCATTTGCCTCAAGGTCACTCACAAAAACAGAAATGAAATATGCGCAAATTGACAGGGAAGCACTAGCTATTTTTTGGGCTGTCAAAAAGTTTTACCCCTACCTGTACGGTAGAAAATTCACGTTAGTGACAGACTGTCAGCCCCTTACTTCGATTTTCAGTCCAAGCAAGGGTATCCCTTCTATGGCTGCAGCACGCGTTCAAAGATATGCGATATTTCTTTCAGGGTTTGATTATGACGTTGAATACAAGAACACGAAAAAGCACACGAATGTCGATGGTTTGTCACGATTGCCGTTACCTGTAAATGAAAATTACGCGGAAAACATGGAAGATGAAGTGTTCTATTCAGCCCATTTAGAACAGCTTCCAGTTACATGCGCGGAAATCAAGCGTGAAACGAAGCGGGAACGCGTTCTGTCTCGTGTATACGAATTTGTACAAAAGGGGTGGAGCTCTCACAATGATGACCCCCTATTGAAAGGTTACTTCACGCGCCGAAATGAACTTGCAATCAATCACGGGTGTCTGATGTGGGGCATTCGAGTAATAATTCCCACGAAATTGAGAGAACGCGTCTTGGATTTATTACACATTAGCCACCCAGGAATCGTAAAAATGAAAGCATTAGCACGGAGCTATGTCTGGTGGCCTGGCATTGACACTGATATAGAATGCATGGTTAAAAGATGTATGCCGTGTCAAATGCAACAGTCCGTGCCTGCCAAATCTCAGCTACACCCTTGGGAATGGCCAACGGCGAGTTGGCAGCGTGTCCACATAGATTTTGTGGGCCCCTTTTTAGGTCGGATGTTTCTGGTTTTAGTGGATGCTCATTCAAAATGGCCCGAGGTCATCGAAATGAAATCGATAACCACAGAAAGAACAATTCAAGAGCTTAGACATATCTTCGGTAGATATGGGCTCCCGAAACAAGTGGTCACAGATAACGGGTGTCAATTTACAGCTGCCGAGTTCGCGCTATTCATAAAAAGAAACGGGATTTGTCATATAAGAACAGCTGTGGCAAAACCTTCTACAAACGGACTTGTAGAAAGATTTAATGGCACATTCAAGTCGGCCATGAAAGCCATGAACAACCAAAGTAGTGATTTGAATTTGAACTTAAATTCTGTCCTGTTATCTTATCGGAACACACCTCATAGTTCGACCGGCGAAACACCAGCAAAATTGTTTTTTGGCAGAAATCTTCGCACCAAGCTAGATTTGGTCAAACCGGATATATCGGAAGTCGTAACGAACAGCCAAATGAAAAAGGCTCTGTCAGAAAAAAGAACAGTTCGTGAGTTCGAGCCGGGCCAATCCGTATTAGCGCTTGATTTTAGACCCACTTCGAAAGAGAAATGGGTCGTCGGATCAATTGTATCAAGAGATGGACCGCTCCATTATAAGGTAGATATTGGAAATAAAGTCATTTGGAAAAGGCATGTAGATCAGTTAAGGCCGTGTTGTATAGAGCCCGAGCTCAATCAAAATGTCGATCCTTTGATCACTATTATACCACCTAGGGATGCCGCGTATAATATGCCGCGTGACGAGCAGGATCAACAAAGGCCGATTGAAATAACTGAGTATGATAATGACCAGCTTAATTGCCCCGTGACCCCAGAAAGGCGCTATCCATTACGGAATAGAAAGGTACCGGAACGTCTTGAGTACACATAATTAACTGCTATTAATGACCAACAGTATCAGGTTTATGGACTGTCAGTTTATCTGACCAGTACGGAGGAGTGATTAATGACATTTTGAACTTTAGCACCAAATTAATTGATGTTTTGATATGTTCTCATCTACTTGGAACTTTTATGAAAAAGGAATTGAATTTACAAGTAGTATAAAAACGAATTCATATTCATTTAAACCACTTGTATAATCAATGAAGTTAAAAGGGGAGAATGTTGTGTATTGTAATATAGTCCCGCCCATCCGGCCACTGCATGCTGATAAGCCCCGCCTACACTCATATATATTGGTCAGTAGTATTAGTTTTCTTCCTTCTTGTATAGTGCTAGTCAACGTGTTAATAAAGCTATTTAAACAGACGTATCTTGTTTCGTTCTATTTAATCCATAGTAGGAACACAACACAGGTTACACACAATGTTCTACCTGAATATAGACTACATCTGGCCCCGGTTTCTGGAAAAAAAATAAGTACATTCTCATGCTCAAATCTGAGCACCGTGCTCAAATCGCACGAAATCCACGTGAATTTCAATCGAATACCCTTCAACGTTGGAAAGTATCCCTTTGAAGTTGAGCATATTCTCATGAGTTTATACTTATTTTTTTCGAGAAACTGGGGCCTTGTCTGTTTTAATGTGTAAATTGACTAGTCTGTGTTCATGTTTAGGGAATCAAACTTAGCTGAACAACCATTTTCGTCACACTACGAGAAGGGGTAGTCCAGAAAAACCGTTCCTACTTTCTCGTTTTTATGATACAGTATCATGTTAAGACATATTCAAACAATGTTATCAATAGGTTTCACAGAATTAAAACACGTCAAAGTGTATGTACTGTAACCTACAGTATATACCATGATTCTGCCATTGTGTGTTAAGGGGGGGGGGGGGGTCAAAACGTTTTGAGCCTCGCATTGACAGAACCAGATATTTGTGTTATTTTTTTGTTTTGTTTTGTTTTTTGTTTTCCACTTAGACTTCTTCGAACTCCATTCTATACTATTTTTCCATCTATTTTGCCAATTGTTGATACTTGATGTATAGAAGTCCTCCACAGTAGCAGTCATTTAATAAATTATTCTTTTAATCACCCCCCCCCCCCTCTTTTCCCGCATCTCTGGATGTCTACATCCAGAGTTTTGATGGTTGCAAAAAGAAGATGACTCGTCATAAACTACAGGCAATTGCTATTCAACACATTTGGCAAATAATTTCAATGGTTCTTATGAACGTACTTTCCGTCAATCGTCCGTAGAAACAGACTATATTGCTTTTAAAAGAATGGTTAATCGTGGAAACAGCTGTCGGATGTGCTTTGATTATAAAACGACGATCATCTGGCTTATCCGTAAAAGTTGTGTTCACTTGTGAAATGTTTAGGCCTATGGAAGGATGTTTGAACGAAGGTTCTAGCCATTCGAATCTTGTCAAACTATGTCATTGAAATGTGGGATTTACTAGTACAAGAATTGCCATGGGCCCACCAGCTTTAAAGCTGTTTTGAATCTAAATTTTGACACTGCAATCAAAATTAATTTTGTAAAATACCACTTACTGAAAAAAATCCACTAGTTTCTATATTTTTCTCCCCTGTGCCCCGGCTCAACTGTTTCAAGATAGCACAATGCTAGAAAGCACTGAATGACGGATGTTGCTTTAATGTATCATTAACAGTACTAATTTTATATATCATTTTTCTTCTGATTTTCACTGAAACCTGCCTAAAGCTGTGACCGAGGGTTGTTTCCTCGATCCGCTTCACATTGCCCACTGCAGCTATTGGTCGGGGATAGTCCAATTTGCCACAGTGGTTCTGTTCAGTTTATCTCGCTTGGCAGTGGAGTTCGCATTAATAAAACACAAGTTCAATGTTCAATTTCATATCTTCTTTTATTTTGGTGGACACTAATTATTATTATTATTATTATTACAATGTTATTACAGTAAGACAAACACTGACAATTTTATATTCTAAAGTTCAATTTCTAAATTCACTGACTTAATTTCAACTACTGACTTCTAATGTGTTCTTCTGATGATAACCTAAAATGTTCATCTTTTATACCTAGCATTTAACAATCATAATTAGCCAATAGAATTTAAGATTACAAAGATAATATTTTTGGCCAATGAGAATTAACATTCAAATACTAGAAATCTAATTGAGAACATAAGAACATGATAATCAATCAAGATCAGTATCAACAATATAGGATTATAATCACAATGGTATGTGTGAAAGGTTTGGCACTTTCTCACCATCAATCAAATATTCTTTATTATCACAGGAAGCAATCATATTGTGATAAAATTTTAAGCTTGAAGCCATTTGCTTCCAGACATGAGACTATACAATGTTTTCATAACTTGATTAAACAATGGGTTTTTTGTTAATACCAAATTTAAGCTATTTCCTTTTCCAAATTAAATAAACAATTTCAATTTTACAATTTTATAAAATATTGCGACAAAAGGTGCAACACAAAATTTCATTTTTTGTTGCATGGTTACACTTTCCACCTTCTTGGAAAAAGATTGTCCTCAATCTCCATTATTAATAAAAGAAAATACAAATAACAATACATGAAATTAATGTTCAACAATTTGACAGAAATACATTCATACAGTTCTTTCGTACTTCCCGGGATTACACATACACATTTACATTCATCATGATACATGCAATGTCAATACAATCAAATTTTAACAAAATGTCATGACATAATTTTAGATTGGTAATTTGGTATGCATATGAGGCAAAGCATCGACTTTCAAATTCTTATAAGATGACATATATCTGTAAAATAATTTGTACAATAAATATAAGAACATTGCAGTTGTATGAATATACAACAATATAATGCAACGATAAGAAAGTAAAATGCAATTACAATTTCAATGAATTGATATCCTCACATACATAGATTGTCTTTCTTCCTTTGAAGAGATTTTTGGCATTTTCTTCAGTATTTATCCATTTGAATTGTTTTCTGAAAAGCCAACTGATGAGATATTTTACTCATCAGTTATTTTGTTACTATTTGGTAACTAATGCATTCGCAATTTGTCTTCTATATTCATGAATATACAGACGTTTGTTGTGGATAGATTGGTAATATATTTTAGACTGTAAAATAATCTACCACTATAATATTCAATGCAGATGCAATTGGTCACCTTTGTGACTGTCTGTGAATAGATTGTCAATATACTTTAAACATGTAAATAACCCATCACTATAGTATAGATATAATATTCAATATATATAATTTCATTTTGTCTTTTTGACTTTCGATTGTGTATAGACTTTCAATATAATGTATACTTTTTAATAGTCTACCACTTCAATATGAACATTTTCGCCCTTTGGCGTATAATTTGCTCTATTGCGTTTAATTTCTTTGATAACTGATTTCAATATAGTTTTGAATAACATTATCAGCTATGCAAATTTTGATTCATTTATATTGTGCTTCTTTGAGCATCTAATATGACAATATTTGTTTTCGTGCTCCTTTGAGCAATAATATTAGATAGCATTTTCTATAATTTCCTTGTTATTTGTACACCATTTATTGGGTAAAATGTTTCTTAGTTACTTACTATTTGTAAGTGAAATTCCATCATTTCAACACATTCCTTCTTTATTCATATTGGAACAGATGATGAAATTTGGTTTGTAACAATATCATGATTCACTGCAAAGACCTATGTTGTTTTTCTATCAGAGCATATTAGCAATTTTCTATATATTTGGAAAGGTATTCATATTGATACCTTGTGCTAATGCATATTTATACTATTTTGTTACCGTTCGATTTGAAAATTTTACCCTGTTGCTGAATTTTGGTTCTGATCCTGTACATTAATTGTCTTACATATTTAATTGGGGCTTGATTGAACGGTAACCATACTGGCTCACGAGAATTTGTCAAGAAGACCTTGAAGTATGTACTTTCTAAAGGGTCATTCATGTTATTTGTGAACACAGCTCTAACCATTTTGGCTTCTACAGGAGTACCATCATCACATATGGCTGTTGTGTTGTGGTACAGATTGTGGTCAATGTTTTGCATACAGTCAAAAAGTGTGTTTAAATATGGCTGCATTTCTTTCTTTCTTTCTGATATACGAAAGGGAACTGAAGACAGTGCTGTCCATCTTCCAGTTGGATTGTGATGATATAACCTTTGATTGGAAAGATCATAAGTTTCCAAGTATCCTACAGTATGTCTTGGAGGTGGGTTGAGATTTAGTTCTCCTGTGACTGGCATATCTTCGAAGAACCTATTCTTTTTCAACAATGGCCGTTTGCGTCTTCTACCAGCCATTGTTTTGTGAACATGGTATTCGCGAATGAATACATCTGGTATTGTGCTTGCATATTCCCAAGTGCTCTGCTTTTTACTGTCTTTCCATTTAATCCTATAGTACAGGGTGTTGTTGCTTCTTTTAGATTGAATTATTTTGTCAATCTCATCTACTTGAATTTTTTGTTGTGCAGGTGCTGATGGTTGGGGATTTTGTGTTGTATTTTGTTTAGTGGGTGTGTCATGTGAAGTTGAAGCTTCATCATGATGTGTTTGTGTGTCATTTGTCTGTGTGTCAATTTGATCGTTTTCTTGATCATTTTGTTGTTGTTGTTGAGGTTTTGTTTTCTTGACCTTAGCTTTGTGCTTTGGATTTTTAGGACCTTTACCTCTATTTTGTGGAGGTTGTTGGTCATTTTGTTGATTTGTCTGAGTATTTTGCGTGGGTGCAGGCTGGTCATTTTGTGTACGTTCAGGTTGACCGTCATTGTCTGGGATGTGCTCTGCGTTAAGGGGTTGCGTCAAGTGTTCATACCCAGGTGGTATGTTTGTTGGTCTGTCATTTGGATCATAATATGGCTTTAACCTAGTAGCATTGACAAGAACTTTGACCTCTTTGTTGTCACCACATCGTCTTAACTTGTATGTGTTGTGGGGTCCTAGACAGACAATGTAGTATGGTCCTACCCATTTCCTATGCAGTTTGGGAGCCATTCCTACAGGGACTTTTGTGCAGTACAACCACACACGGTCTGCTGGTCTATAGTCCGGGTTTTGTGTCCGTTTGTCATACTGTTCTTTGTATTTGTCTTGGGCATTTTGGATGTTCTCAGCAGCTATCTTTCTTGCCATTTCAAGATTTTGAAGGACATTAGAAAGATGAGTTCTAAAGTTAGCGGATAGAGTAGATTTAGGTGTCAGAGTAGTGTCAATCGGCAGTCTCATTTCACATCCAAAGAGTAAGAAGAAAGGAGAGTGCAGTGTGGACTGAGTTGCAGGGGTCATGCGATAAGCCATCATGATAGAAGGGAGAAGTTCTGGCCAATCATCCTGCTGTCCTTTACAGTAGAGACGCAAAGATTGAAGGATAACACTGTTCATACGTTCCACAGCGCCATTCAATAACGGACGATATGAACTTGTATAGAACCGTGTTATTTGAAACAGTTCACAAAGAGCTTTAACTAGCTGCGAGAGGAAATTTTGACCTCTGTCAGATACAAGTACATTAGGTGCACCATATCTACAGATTATCTCTTTGAACAAGACAGCTGCTACTTCTGTCGCTTCTTGGGTGCGAAGCGGGAAAGCTTCACACCATTTGGAGTAGCTGTCTACAACAAGCAGGACATATTTGTATTTGTCTTTGGTTGTTGGTAGTCCTCCGAGAATGTCAATGTGCCATCTTTGAAAAACATCAACAATGGCAGTGGTTGAAGTGGTGGTGGCTTACCATGCACATTGCGCTTAACTCTTTGACACTGGTCACATGATTGAACATATGCTTCGCAATCTCGAAACATGGATGGCCAGTAATATTTTTGTCTAAGAGCTGCGTAGGTACGCTCAAAGCCTTGGTGCATGCCACCAGCTAGACTGTCATGATATGATTTTAGAACATCATCACGCAGTATAGAAGGAACACATATTTGGGTAATGATCTTCTGTTCTTTTGGAATGCCTTTAGTGCGTGGTGTGTAAATGTGTAGGAGTACTCCATTTTCGGATAACTCATATTGCTCTGCTTCTACAACGACTAATTTTGATTGTTTAGGGTCATCTGGCAGTTCCCTTTGTAATTTGTATTTTATTATGTCTTTGTAAAATTCATCATCTCGTTGCAGAAATATTAAGTCCATGTCAGGTTTCACAGGAATGTTTGCATTATCATCATTGTTCATGTTTGCATTTTGATTGTCGTCAGTATTGTCATTATTTTGTGTCAGTGCTGTCTCAGTGCTGGTAGTGGCTGGAGCAACAGATGGGCAGTGATCTTGTTCGTGACGATATACTAAAGTCACAGCTGTCAGTTGCTTAGACCCGTTGTCTGAGATCTGACAGACTGGTACAGTGTGATCACTGGTACCTAGATCACTTTTCTCACTGTCTATCTGGGGATAGACGCGTCGTGAGAGACCATCTGCATTACCATTAGCACTAGATGCCTTATGGACAATCTCGAAATTGTAACCTTGTAAGGTTAGGGCCCATCTTCCGAGACGTCCTTGACAATTCTTAATGTGCTTTAACCACTTTACAGAAATGTTGTCTGTATACACTGTAAAGAAGTTATTAGCAAGGTAGGGTCTAAAGTGATTAACCGCCTCTACCAGTGCTAATCCCTCCTTATCTGTAATATGCCATTTTATTTCATGGCCATGCAATGTTCTGCCTCCATAAGCAATAGGATGCTCTAAGCCTTTTTCATCACATTGTGACAAAACATAGCCCATCGAATGATCAGAACTATCTGTTGCTAAGATAAAAGGACGATCGAAGTCTGGGAAGGCTAGTATGGGGGGAGAAGCTAATGCTTTCTTCAAAGTTTTAAAAGCGTCTTCACATTCTGGTGTCCATTTAAATTTAGTGTCTTTCTTTAATAGTGCATTTAATGGATTTGCAATTTTAGCATAGGATTTGATAAATTTCCTATAGTATGAGGTCATGCCGAGAAATGACTTTACTTGTTTGGCCGTTTTGGGCTGTGGGTATTCATCAATAGCTTTGGTTTTGGCGGGGTTGACCTTGATGCCTTGTTTAGATATGATATGGCCCAAATATTCAATCTCTTTAGTGGCGAATTTGCATTTGGAAGGTTGAAGGGTCAGGTTAGCTGCTCTCAAATTTGCGAAGACCTGGGACAAATGATCAAGATGATCATCAAAATTTCTGCTAAAAACCAATATGTCATCAATATAGACAAGAGCAACTTTCCAATTAAGATTTTTAAGCACTTTACTCATCAGATTTTGGAAGGTGATTGGCGAATTCATGAGACCAAATGGAAGCCTTGACCAAGAGTATACAGACTGATGAGTAACAAAAGCAGCTTTATCGGCAGTTTCAGGGTCAAGTGGCACTTGCCAAAAGCCAGATTTTAAGTCGAGAACTGAGAAGACTTCTGCCTTTGCATCGGCAATGGTATCAAAAACATCTGCAATGTGGGGTATGGGGAAGGACATTGGTTCAGTGACCTTATTCAGTTCTCTATAATCAACTGCAAATCGCCATTCGCCTGATTTCTTTTTAACAAGAACTACTGGACTGTTCCAGGGAGAGTCAGATTCAGTGATAAAGCCATTCTCTAGCATTTCCTTAACCTGACGCTCGGTTTCCCGACGCATTTCAGGATTTTGCCTGTAAGGTGCTTTCTTAATAGGTTTTGCATTGCCTGTTTCAATTCTGTGTGAGAATAAGTTTGTGAGACCTAGCTCTGAAAAATCTTTTGCGAATGTCTGTCTGTTTTTGCCTATGAATATGAGTAAGTTTCTTTTCTGGGTATTGGTGAGATCAGAGTCACTTAGGTTAATGCCAAGATCCTCAGCCATAGTGATAAAGTCATCATCAGATAGTGAGTTAGCATCTATAGAGTTTATAGTTTCAGAGGTTTCATGCAGAATGTTATCAAGATCAGAGATTTGTGTTATGTCAGATTGGTTAGCTTCAGTTATTACAGAGACTCTAGTTTTAGGTTTGAGAAAGATGGGTAGAGCAGTAGGGTTCATTAGACGGTAATGTACTGTACCATCCACAACTCTTGCAAGACATTTGCCTCCAACTAGCTCTTCCTTGACAAGAGATTGTGGCGGCTCACACAAGACAACATTACCATCCATAAACTTGTTAGTTTTCAGAGAAAGAATGTATTCAGAGTGAGGTGGTATTACATGAGAAGTGAAAGTTTTACCAAAGTCGGTTTTAGAGTTTTCTTGTGAGATTAGAGAGATGTGAATAGGATCAGAGTGAGGTTTAGACAGAGAGATAGTATTAGTCCTGAAGTTGAGCTGCAGTCCTTCTTTTGTCATGAAATCACGACCCAAGATGACTGGTTCATGCAAGTTAGTAAAGACATGAAAGGTGTGTTCGAAAGGATAGCCGTCAAGAAGAAAAGATAGAGTTACAGTTCCTAGTACAGGATGGATCTCACCACATACACCAGACACATGGGTTATTTTA
Source organism: Fragum sueziense (assembly GCA_963680895.1). NCBI lineage: Eukaryota > Metazoa > Mollusca > Bivalvia > Cardiida > Cardiidae > Fragum > Fragum sueziense. The sequence continues at coordinate 25,466,229 of OY804598.1, forward strand.
GCACTTTCATATTGTGGTGTTTTGCTGAGTTTTTCGATGATGCGTTTGCTTATGCATGAAATTGTTGCTCCAGAGTCAAAGAGGGTGGAGACTTGTTTTGACTCTAATTGAATATATGCTCTGCAACTTTTGTCCATTTGTGTGACCAATGACACTGAAGGTTTAATGTTAGGTGTTTGACCATTTTTGGCACAATTCTGCTTTGAACATTGCCAGGAAGCCATTGCTAATTAATGTAAATTTGATGTAAATGATAACAAGTGTAAAATGTATAAATATAGATTTTGTTTGGTAAGTGAATATAACAACAATTAGCTTTGAACTAGAGAAAATGTGTGTTGCAATTTACTGGATTTTGTTTGATTTCGTGTGACAAAATTTTGTTGTCAAAATTTGTATTAAAGATGGAAGTGGGAAAAATAGCTATAATGCTCTGTATAAAAGAATAACAAGGAAATAAATATAACAACTGTTCCAACAAAAACAAAGAAACAATGTAGCACTAAAATGTTGAAATTTCACTTACCCTAGTTCAGGTCATCAAACAGCACAATAAAATTCATGTAATAAAATATGATGATTAAAAGTTCAAATCTTAATTCACAGAAATGTCATGGTTCTTGATCAAGTTTAGTTCCTGGTTTTGGTTTGGTTTGGGTCTGTTTGGCTTCTGGTTATGGTTGGCTCCTGGGTTATGGTTTTGGTTGGCTCCTGGGCAATGGTTTTGGCTCAGAACAGTTGTTTCGGTTTACTCTGGATGGTTTAGGTTCACTTCGGTTGGTTTTGGTAATCGTCTGTTGGTTGGCTCCAATAGGTTTTCGGTTCGTATAACCTGGCACATGTATATGGTACCAAGAATGTTAGGTTTGGTTTATGTTTGGTTTTGTACTGTACGGAAAGTCTATTTTCGCCTTCAATGGTCACTTTTTTGTTCAAACAATGTTTCTGGTCACTATTTCTTATTCATTTGTTGATTTTAACGTTCAGTCTGATATTTTAATAACAGGCAGCTTAATTTCTTCAAGACTTACTTGATTATTTATGTTTCACTGTTGTCCTTTTCAATATATCCGTTTTTCACTTCATATTATGCACTTTATATTTTCACAAATTTCACAATGTTCCGAGTCAATTACACCGGATTCTGTCACCACAAAAAGCTGTGACCGAGGGTTGTTTCCTCGATCCGCTTCACATTGCCCACTGCAGCTATTGGTCGGGGATAGTCCAATTTGCCACAGTGGTTCTGTTCAGTTTATCTCGCTTGGCAGTGGAGTTCGCATTAATAAAACACAAGTTCAATGTTCAATTTCATATCTTCTTTTATTTTGGTGGACACTAATTATTATTATTATTATTATTACAATGTTATTACAGTAAGACAAACACTGACAATTTTATATTCTAAAGTTCAATTTCTAAATTCACTGACTTAATTTCAACTACTGACTTCTAATGTGTTCTTCTGATGATAACCTAAAATGTTCATCTTTTATACCTAGCATTTAACAATCATAATTAGCCAATAGAATTTAAGATTACAAAGATAATATTTTTGGCCAATGAGAATTAACATTCAAATACTAGAAATCTAATTGAGAACATAAGAACATGATAATCAATCAAGATCAGTATCAACAATATAGGATTATAATCACAATGGTATGTGTGAAAGGTTTGGCACTTTCTCACCATCAATCAAATATTCTTTATTATCACAGGAAGCAATCATATTGTGATAAAATTTTAAGCTTGAAGCCATTTGCTTCCAGACATGAGACCAGGGCTCCGGAAATCCGATAAAATGTCGGTCTGGACTGGATTTCAACTTCTGAGACCGATTGAAATCATCAAATTAGCTGACAAAATCGGTCCAAAAATTGTCCACAATTCATAAAAATCAACATGAAAAGTAACGAAATCAAGGGTTTTACACCAAGATTAGGAGGTGCCAGAAACCGATAATTAACCCGCAGGCATGCTAGCAGTTACCCGAAGTTTCACGGATGAATGATCTCGGATTGAGGTCTTTGCCAAACACTAGACTGGTTCCCGTCTCTGATCTCACTATGTTGTATAAATCATCATACGATGGGTACCAGTATGTGAATCCGTCCTTTGAGATTTCTATTCTCCCAACCACAGTTTTCGGTTTCGAATTGATCACGTGAGCTGATCCTTTTTTCCAAATAAGGCAACAATTACGATAGTTTGTTTACAAACTGCACGCGAGACACCATGTAGGTGCGTGATTACGAGAGATGACGTATCAAGGCTTCAGTTGAAGTCTGCAAATTTACATTGACTAAGCAGCCAGTCTACAATATTTCCAGTCCATTTTTTTTTATTTTTGGACTGACTCATTTGACGCATCACTTTATCCATTTTTGGATAAAAATCACTACGCGGTGCGCATAACTCCAAAATCCTGTCGCCAAAAAGTAGCAAGCAGAAAATTGCAACTACAAATACATTTGCAACAAAATAAAGTTTGATTTTCGTCTCAATTTCATCTAATAAAATAATTAATTCAAATTAGATTATTCATTTTACTCTATGCAAGCATATGAAGCAAATATGCCGCGTGACAGGAAGTCATGAGGAAGTACCACGTGTATGCAATTTATGGGCGCTGACATCTTGAAAGTAGTTAACCCAGAATGCCCACCAGAGATAGATGGTAATCGACAGGTGGCGACATCTATTGGTAGATATTGGCAAATTTAAACCTTTCCTCGATCGTTTTGGAAGTTAAAAAATCACACAGAACATTCGCGAATAGTCTACTAGATTTTATTTACACTGAGTCGATGGTACATTCACAAATACAGAAAGAAAAAAAGCTTAGAAACACAATTCCTAGATCTATCTACTTAGCGTGTCACTCGCGAGATTTCTATCAGCCATAGCAGACGACATCTGTCGTTTCTTGTTCAATTAATATTTATTATTCATCTGGACATAAAAATCCACATTCAAACCACAAAATAGCATGACGTAAATACAATTTGTGACGTAAATATGATTTACACGAGGGAGGTAATTAGATCCGTTCGACCTACATCGGATCACGTGATGTTTTATAGTTGGGGAACATCTCAAACACTCCGCACGTTTTCAAAACTAAATAGGAAAAAACTTCAGATGTCGCCTTACAGCGATTTCATTATTTCACGTAAGAGTGATTGAATTATTTGTCATTCCCAAAATAACATAGACGAAACTGCCGGAAGTGTCTAATTATGCAGAATTTTTTCACTAGTTTTCGTGCACCTTTCACTCGAGCTCCACAGATCACAATTTAGTTTGATCATGGGAAATTGAAACATGAAAGAGAAGGTAGCCCGAATTGTTGTATGAATGGGAAAGATATGACAAATGATGTGTGTGTGAGTGTGTGTTGGGTTTTTTTATTGACCTTTTTTGCATCGGCGGGGGGGGGGGGGGGGGGGGGGGGGGGGGGGGGGAGATGAATTACGACGTGGACCGATTCAGATTTCGAAATTTCCGGAGCCCTGCATGAGACTATACAATGTTTTCATAACTTGATTAAACAATGGGTTTTTTGTTAATACTAAATTTAAGCTATTTCCTTTTCCAAATTAAATAAACAATTTCAATTTTACAATTTTATAAAATATTGCGACAAAAGGTGCAACACAAAATTTCATTTTTTGTTGCATGGTTACAAATCATTGAAGATCTCACTTGTATATTTTGGAATTTTTGTGTTTGCTCCCACTCTGTTCTGTAGATCTATATACACGCTCTGAAGTTAAGCAAAAATATGAAGATACAAGAAGTTAATCGCATATCTCGTTGTCGAGATTGACTTACTTTTTTAGCTCCTATGAAAACAGAAATTATTGTTTAGTATGACCAAAAGGACTGTCGATTTTCAATGAATAGAAAATGCCATTTTTGCTACTTCTGCACGTACACGTCAGGCCCGTAAGAAGCAATTTTATATTGGAGGGGCTGAAACCCCTGTTTCTGAATATTGGGAGGGGCTAAATTTCGTTGTAAAGTAAGGAAAGTCGGCATTTTGGCCATTTTGCGGGGAAGGGGGAGCTAAGCCCCCCCCTAGCCCCCTGTTCCTACGGGCGTGAACGTAACAATTTACCTCGCCAATCATCTTTTCTATTTATTGAATAAGCTTTTCTGTGTCTAATGAATTGTTGTTGTGCCTCCAGTCTTTCCAATCTGAAGTCTATTAGTGTACAGTAACCCACCAGAATTTATAGGTGGCGAGGCGAAGTAGGCCTAAGTCTAAACGTGTATATAGGCCTTTGTGTACTTCGTGTAACCATGTCAATCATTTCCGAACTAGTGATTTTTTTTCTTTCATACTAATACGAATTGTTCTAGATTGATAATATTTATTCATTAAATTTCTTGAATTTTTTTGGGCGCCAAAGTAAATTGTACCAATTTCCCTGGTTATTTGAGTGGGTGGGGTAAATTTTACTCTCGTTTTTCAACAGTTTCACCGTGAAAGCAATTGTTTTTAATGTTATTTTCTCAGGTATATACTAATATGATCTATTCAGAGTCAATATCTAGACAAATGAAATGATTTCATTTAAATTCCATCAATACTGTTGAAATGCCATGTACACTGTATAAAAGCAAAGATCGTTACAAATATTGACCCCCAGCTGACTTTGGGCTGTACCTGCATTTAGAAATATCGACATTTTACTACCAAACGTGATCTTAAATTTTTGCTTAGGGTTTATAGAAATTTTTCAGCGCGTTTGTGTAATTGAAAGCGCAATAATATTTCATATGCAGCATGATTTCCATTTACACAACGTTCAGATTTTGCACATTTTTGGCCCTTTTTTACATTTCGCCAAATTTCAATGAATGTGCAAATGAGAAAAGTATCACGAACTATATTTCATATGGAAGATAATTTATTTGGCTTTCATTTAAAACCGTTTTCGTGCATTTAGACATATAATGGACAGAGTTATACGCATTTAAAGGGGGCTTATGTGAATTTTGCACCCAATGACCTTTGACCTTGTTTTGTGACCTTAATACGGCCGACTGGAGGCGACTACCGGTCTAATCAAATCAGGCAAGCCTTAAACTTTGCAAATAATACATCAAAACTCCATGTTCAAAAAATGCCTACGAAAATGTTTTCTAGCCACTTTTTCGGAATTGGTAGGTAGACTACCATCAAATTCTCTATGTCCCCCTACACTTTTTAGATGTGCCAATCTACAAAGCTATAATATGTAACTGGCTTGAAAACAAGTAGATCCGCTGAAAGTGCACTTGTGCACATCAATTATCTGCACTAGTGGTCTATTATTCAGTGCTTTTCAACATTTTTCCTCTTCGCATACAGAAAGTCAGAAACATTGTTAGAAAAGAATAATTTATACTGAAAACCATTTGGCTGGCTACAACTCTGAATCACTCTGGAATTATAATGTGTAGACAACATCCTCACATTATTTTGTGGAGAACCCTGTAGGAGTGTAGGTAGATTACACATACTTCTATTTAGTTCAATGGTCCGGATTGCTGTTGCTTTGACATTTAAAATATCGCAAATGTATGTAATAGAAGGAGATGAATAATATCGCAGCTCGACCAGTATTTTGACTCGGGATCTAAGGAATACGGTTACCGGTCCTGCAGTCTTACAACTGAGCTACTGAACCTTTTTCTTCTTCCGGATAAAGTACAGAGCTCACTCCGGAGCATCAAGATCATGTGTCCTTATTGCCAAATTATATAATTGTCACAATCCAAATACCTGTATCCGACCAAATGAGTCTATAATTGACTTTCAACACCTAATACTTCTTTACTTAACTAAATACCTCAATAAAGGACTCGTATTAGGTGCTGCGAGTCAAATTATAGACCTGTTTGTATCAAACAAAACTTAGTCTACAGATCTAATCTAAATGTATAATTTTTCTTTAGTATGAAAATCTGCTTTCTTTCGACCGTTTTAGGCTTTGCCTATTTTCATATTAGTTAATTTTTCCAGCTCCAGTTTATAAATTTATGGCGTACAGGTTTCTCAGAGTGGAAAGAGAACTGTACTTCCGTTTTTGCCAGAGTAAATATAGAAACCAATGAAATGCGTTGTTTCTCTGTACTCTCAATTCCGCCATATTGGAAACCCATACCAGATATTTTTTCTGTACATTATGTTGAAAATAAGTTTTATCGATATCAGAAGTTTCTAAATGGCGGATGAAAGAATGAGCTTTATGTTGCAAAGGTAGATAAATGTTTGTTATTTCATTTTGTTTGATTAGTCGCCGATTGTTTCTTAGGTGCGTAGGAACTACGTACGCGAGGATAGTGTTTCTGATGTTGTTTTTCAGAAAGGTCGAGTGACACGAAAACCCATTACAATACAAATTATTTATCAATAAACGATAAAAAATGTCTCTAGTATAAGATTAAATTAAAGCATATCAAAGCAAAAGGGTAAAATCCTTGCGACTCACTTGTCTTCAAAACTACATACAGCTCTTTTTCATACTTTTCTCAGATTATCATGGTTTGCAATTAGACGCGTTTGTTTTGCAGAATCTACGACATACGGAAACTCGAAGTTCCTAAATCGAACGTTTTATTTCTTAGATTCCATAAACCCACTGTGTAAAAGCGTACAGTCGCGTGTATCGGAAGTTGCATCTAACTGTACGCAAAGTATCACTAGTGGTGGTAAACAAGCTGATGGTTTGGATTTTTAAAAGCAAATTTATAAGTAAAAATCGGAACAATCTTTTTTGACGGGGTTTTCAAATTTGAAGAGAGAATTAGATAGGCATTACCTAAAGTAGTTACGATTTCTAGTATGTCAACGGATTTTGTGTGTAAATTCGTATCAAAATGTCAAATCACTGTTTTTTGCTGTTTTTCATCCTGCTTACTGGCACAATATGGGCTAAAATCTCGCGATCTACACAATATTGAAAGCCTAAATTTGCATCATCTAGTAGCTAAACCTGTCTGCTATGATTTGCAACAGTTGTTTACACAAATATGGTATGTTACACAAAGATATCGGCTTTTGAATGAGACTGGTGTATTTTTTCCGACTGTACGCCTAGTGCTAAATGACAAATTGTGTTCTGTACGCCTAATGGCGATTTTACATGACCTGTTGTGGCAAAATCTCTGTTCAGAAAATGTCAAATTACTACTTCGGCTACACATACACAATGCATCAGGGTGCACTTGATTAGTTCATTAGATCACTTAAAGGGTTACGCTCACTTCAAACATACGCAAAACTTCTTTATGCTGCACGAGTATAGCGGTCGAATTTATTTGTCTGTCCACAATGAATATCTATATTTAGATTAAAAAGTAACTGGTCTTGTGGACATAGCCCAACTACATTTAAATAAAGGAACACCAATAGGGAACGATTTTATCAAGTAACCTGTAACGTAATTTCGGATATACAATAGAATTTCGTCGGTATAATTCTAAAACCTCGTAACTACAGCGTGATTTAAGTTGTAGTTACGAGGTGTTTTAACTACATCGATAATTTATCAAAATAGTCACGTAAGCAGTCTCATTTTAGAACAATGTTCATTCCTATTCCTAAATGAACGTAGATTAATTTGCCTTGGTAAACAATAATTACGGACAACTACATACAGTAAAGGCTTATCATGCGATGCTACTATAAACATTGATTCCTCCTTGCGCGATACTTAATGTACTTTTGCATGCGTACAATTGTGTGTATGTGCGTGCGTGTTTGCTTACGTGCACGTGGTTGTTTGTGTGTGTGATAGTACGCAGCTTGTGAGTGCGGCTGTATCACATACTTTCGTGTTAGTGTTGACTTATATAGTTTGTCGTTCTTGCTTTCTTGTTGTTTAACAGTTACCGCGGTAACTAACGTATTTATCTCTATGTTTAAATGCCATTGTGGCACGCTGTTCAAGTTTACTTTCGTGAATATGAGAGTTATAATATACTCACAAAACTGCCAACGCATCACTCAAATCTTGTAGAGTATTAGTACTGTTAGTATTTTTTCAACGAATCTACAGAATAGGTTCAAACTTTGCAGATACCGACTACCACCATTTGAACAGAATCATGTGAAATTCCAAAGTAAATGCGACAGTCAGTTCTAAAAGATTGAACTTTCAATAAGGATATCCTTTTTTGAAAAAATCCAAGAGGTTGAAATTTGTTAAAATGGGATATTCAAACATAATTTGTAAACCATTTATATTGGCTGAAAGAGTTCCTGTGTAGAAAAGTTATGTTCCTTAAACAAATCGACCGCTCTTACGCTAAAAAATGAGACCTCGTACTTCATGCATGTGAAGGCAATGTTACATCATTATAACACTCCACCGTAAAATCCATATATAGCGAAAGAAGAACTGCAGCGGGTTTTATTTGACCATTATTGCCTAATATGTGTGTTTTTGGGCCGATATCAACATTGAATAACGAGAAGAAACCGGGTGGATATCCAGAGAAATTGTGCATTAATCGGCAGATTCACGTGCGATATCGGACCGGTTTTGCACTCAAATATCCTCGATTTGACCCTTCAAAATAAACAATTGTCTCTTTTCCCGCAAAAATTCTCAACGTCTTACGTCAAATAGGCGACGTTCGCCTTTAGGCGCCAAATTATGACGTAACGTTGTTTTACCGACGTCACGCATAACAAAAAATTCTCGGAAGATTGATCAGAACAAAACAACAATGGCGGACATTTTCTTATCTCACCTCGGTTCATTTTTCGCACATTTCAAGGAGTTGGGGTAAGTTAACATTGGAATTTTATACTTTTTATGCAATAATAGCGTCAATTCACGTATTTTTCGGTCGTTAACATTCGCAGAGGCCCGCAAAATACGAAAACGACCCTCCTGCTTCGCAGTCGGGCGTTAACGTATTTCTTGGGCATCTGCGAATGTTAACGACCTCAAAAACGTGAATTAACCCTATATTATAACACGTTTCCGTAAAATCCATATATAGAGAAAGAAGAACTGCATCGGGTTTTATTTGACCAATAATGACTCTATGTAATTATGCTTTGTGTATGCGCCAAAACGTCACGTAACGTCAAGGTAACGTCAAATGACGTCATCAATGACGTCACTTGACCGCCAATGCGTTTCCTACGCCGAAAACTAGTTCATGCAGAATTTCCACAAAATAACACATTTCGAATGTGGGTTTTGTTATTTTGAGTGTTATGATGGAGATAATAACAAGTTAAGCGGTCTTTATTGCGCAATAAAAACCTCTGTGCTCTGGACTACATGTTATGGCAAATACCTCGGCGCTTTGCGCCTCAGTTTTTACCTACACATGTAGTCCGTCGCACATCGGGTTTTATTTGCGCAATAAAGACCGCTAAACTTGTTATTATTTCATAAATAAAGACTCTATGTAATTATGCTTTGTGTATGCGCCAAAACGTCACGTAGCGTCAAGGTAACGTCAAATGACGTCATCAATGACGTCACTTAAACGGCAATGCGTTTCCTACGCCGAAACCCAATTGGATCACCAAGGACAACTCTATCGAATCATACCTTGGATGTGTGTGTATGAAGAAATCTTGAAAAAAATTGGATTTCTTAGCCGGAAGTGGCTACGCTTCATAAAGTAGTTTTCCACGGTCAACCAAATGCACAACCATGGCAACTTGCGGGACTTGCAGGTTGTAATCATTCTAAAAAGAGAGGACACTGGAACTGCAATAGATATATTTCAGTATCATTGTCGCGTCATAGTTGACATTAGTGACAGACGAACGTTTTGAATTGTTGTTCTATTCTATTCTATTCATAGTCTGAAAGTAGTTCAACGAGATGCATCCAAGGTATGATTCGATAGAGTTGTCCTTGGTGATCCAATTGGCCGAAACCTAGATCATGACAGAATTTCCACAAAATAACACATTAAAATGTGCGTTTTGTTATTTAGAGTGTTATAATGGATATAATAACAGGTTTAGAGGTCTTTATTTGCCAAATAAAAACCTCTGTGCTCTGAACTACATGTTAAGGCAAATACCTCGGCGCGGAGCGCCTCGGTTTTTACCTACACATGTAGTCCGTCGCACATCGGGTTTTATTTGGCAAATAAAGACCTCTAAACCTGTTATTATTTCATAACTAGCGTCGTTGGTTGTCAGTGTTGGAGGCGACGGCAACGTCGGTTACGTAGACAGAAACTTAACTGTTTATGTCTTACGAGCTGTCTAAGATGTAATCTTGATACATGTATTTTACACATATACAATAGATGCCACCAAGATCTTCCATTTGAGACCGTTACATTTGAGTTTGTGACCATGACCTTGACAGATTGTCTTGCATTAAAAAAAGGTGCGTCTATGCGAGCTGCATTGTTTTTTTTTTCAAACTTCAATAACACAATCAACCAGCTTTCAAAATAAAGTCTTTCAAAAAATTATTTGTATGACGCGGTCACATAAGAGAGAAAACTTACAATAGTTTTATGGATGTGTACAGAAACATCTGATAAACAAATGCCAATTTCTGAATCTAGATCTTTGACAATGAAGAAGTTATGTAATTTTAAAAAGTGACGCGTTAGAACTTTTGCTAAGTATATAAATTTGAACAAAAAAGTTTGCTTTCGTGAATATGAGTGTTATGATTATACTGATACATGTAACCGGCACTTACGACTTACCACTTACACAAAGGATATCTATGCTGTAATTTCCAAATCTTAGTCGAGTTCGCTACTCGATGAGTTCGACAAGGATATTTCTCTTGAGCAGGACAAAACTTGAAGTCCAAAATGACCGTTGAAGTGTTACCACAGCCCTGCTTGTTACTGATTTTAAATCAAAGTGCTGAGAGCACTGTAATTGGACGTCCCTGGTTGATTGAGAGGGATTGTACATGAACGATATATATATTTTATTCATTCTTCTGTTAGATGTTTAGCGTTTAATTCTTTTAGATCGGTTTCGGACATACGAAATCGGCTTTATTGCCAAACACCCCCTCTCAGACTTCAAATTGATTTGATGCTGTTTCAAGACAACTGATTTGTCTCTATGAATAATCACTATAAATTCGATTACCCAATTCAATTAATGCCATGTGATTAGCAATTGTTTCGTTGTTTTTATAATGGACGATGCAAAGCAATGTACTTAAAATGTAAGCCAACGCGCTACATAAATGAAAGCCGCGATAGCTCACTTGGCAGAGCACTCACCTTGTACTCTTCACACATGTCTATATCTGGAAGGCCCTGGATTCGAATTCTACTTAGACATTGTTATTTTTATCATCTTTCTTTCGACTTTTATCTCCACAATCGTTAGGGAAAAAACGACCGCAGTGATTTAGAATCGATCTAAATACAAATTCAACGAAATGAAGTAATGAAACGCCGATCATTTACATACAATTCCACTCAATCAATCAGTGACGTCTGAAGACAGTGCTCCAAGCACTTTGATTTTTATTAGTGTTTAGAGTAAAAAAAAATCCCTGGTTGTGGTTACAAAACAATCAAATTCAATACATATGTTTGCTGAAATAAAATACCAGATGAATTGGAGCACCTAAAACCATGGATTCCTCAAACCAGTACTACCACAGCATCCTTACATCTACAGATGTGCACACAGAGCAGAAATTGGGAACGTGCCGTCGGGAAAATGGCAGTGGAGTACAATACGCAATTTAAATTTTCATATCATTATCAACGCACATTTGATAATAGCAATGTCCCTATCTGTACACATATTCACCCGATCATCCAGGTACCATTGTGACTGTTGCAGATCCAATGTTTCATCTTCTTAGCACAATTGACGTAAACGGGTCACTTAAACGTAATAAATACAGATCGCTGTCACTCGATCTTATACTAGTAATAATAATTGCTGTCATAATCATTGATCAGTATGTACATAGGCCATGATACTGTCGAATATCAGTGATACAGATGCTGGAGAAAAAAAAAACTCGTAAGAGTAACTATTTTCCTGAATAGGCGGATATCACTAGCGTCTCATCTGAGGCTGTCCAGATGGAACCCCGATTTGTCGTCGAGTCGAACCCGAGTTGCGAAATAAACTCACTCCCCGATGATCAATTTTAAAACCCTGTTTCCAAAATACGTCGTGTGGAAACCCAGTTTCTTTAAACACGAGGGACGGTCGGAAAGTAGTTGGACTTTTGACTAGTTCTCTTAAACCATTTAATTTTTTAACAAACTTTCTGCACTGTTTAAAGAAATTATCCATCTATGTCTATGCATTTTTGCCATCTTCGTAGGAGCTTTACTATTGTCACTATTAACCATGACGTAGACCCACTGTATTAGGTACTGTGTAACCACCGGTATCAAAGGCGCCCTGGTCTCAAATTTCTTCTCAGCAAGCATTTTCATCAGTTCTAGACACAAATAAAAGTCGTGTGGCGTAGGGCCTGGGCTATAAGAAGAGTAAAACAACTTTTGTCATGGGTAATATTTGATAATATCCACTGTAGATGCGGTGGTATGGGAGCGTTCGTAATCGTAAAGTAGAAAACATTTTTCTTTGCTAATCTGGGACGCGTTTACTTCAGCATTTATTCTTTGTTTTTTTTTTTCTGAATTACTTCAGAATTGTACTTAGCAATGACAGTTTTTACTATTTGACATGAAATGACTAACCACCAGACCTCGTGAATCCACAAAAGCAACAAACATGACTACCAGCCGAATGTAAAAGCTTAATCTATTGAGAGGTGGGGAACCAGCTCGTTTCTATGACTGCTGTGACTGAGTTTTTATCCCAAGTTCGGAATTATGAACCATTATTCAATCTTCAGTGATAATGTAGTTCAAAAACTTAAATTCTTCGCGATTAAAATGACTAGACTGTTCTTTTGTTTTGGTTACCATTGTTGTTCCTCTAACAAATAGCCTATGGTACATAAAACCCCTATCACATATAAGTGGACAGAATATTGCATATATTCAACTTTCTTTGAAAATAAACTGACCACATTATTGGCAAATGGATGTAGATTTCACCAATATATAATGTGTTTATACAGTTGCAAATGGAGAGACAGCAGCACGAAAAGTCCAACTACTTTCCGACCGTCCCTCGTACGTCAAAGACTTAAACAACAATGATCAAAGAAAAAGAATTTGTCATACACAATACGTGCATTAAATTGAGTAATCAACCTAAAATATCTGCTTTCAGTAAACACATAATTATAAAGAAAAACAAAACATTTAACAAATGTTATACAGATGAAATGGTCCGAACTGGTGTCGAACCAACGGCGTTCCAAAGGCTATGCGAATCCTTTCCCGTTTGAGCTATCACTGCTGTTGATGATAAAGGGCCCTTGTTAACTTTATTAATATACTGTATGCATGTATCGCTTTCTAAAGATCTTACCCTTTACACAATATCACGAAAGTCAAATCACTACAAGAACATTGTTAAATCGAAAAAAGATCGTAAAGTTGGTAAAGACGTGGCATGAATTGGATCGGGCAATGAATCCTATAGTGCTTGTTAGAGAACACATAGAAAGCAGAAAAAGATACGACAGTTTTCCTGTATGGTCACAAAATCTTTTTTGAATTTTGACCAACTGGCAATTGAGTCTGAGAAGGGTTTTTTGGTAATGAAAACCCATTACGCCTGTCGAAAGTGGTTATAAGAATTGGACGTCCGAAAGACGTCCAATTAAAAATCAATTATTTCCAGATATCATTGGTCTCTTGAGTCAATTATTTTCATTGGAATCTCTGACTTTCCAGTCCTGTGATTTTCCCATCAAAAGCCGTTAAGGAGACACCCCGTAGACATCTTCTCACAAAATGTACTTCTTTTTATTTGAAAGAACATACATTTTTATGAAAATTCTGAACATTCTAAGCCAAAGTAAGTATTGCGCTGTTTACCAGGATCTTAAAATCACAGAACATATGTTAATGGAACAGGCCCGTAAGAACGGGGGGCTAACCTCCTGAGTGGGCCAAAAGTGCTGAATTTTCCCTTTTCACGGTGAAAATATGGGGAAAATCCAAATTAGCCCCCCCCCCCCCTATCTTCAGACACTGGGCTTCAGCCCGCCCATATAAAATTGCTTCCTATGGGCATTTGGAATATGCCATTTTCATCTCAGTTTTCAAAGAGTTTTTGGGCTTATCAACAACAACTTAAAAGGTCTGATAAATGATTTAGAATAATCAATCTTGGCATCAAAATACATGTATATATTAGAAAAAAATGAAATAGGATGTCTCTTTAATAAATGTAGGAGATGATGGAGTGTGATTTGGCAAAACCTGCCAATATACGTATCGTCAAGTAACTAGGAACGTTCTGTTTAAAAAAAAACGTCCATAAATGTAGGTGTGTAAATGAACTTTGTAAGGACGTATGGTGACAGGTCACTCAGATTGGCTCCTATATAACTCTATGTAAAATCCCCCTTACAACACATTTTTACACCTTTTCCCAACATTCCAATGAGCAAAACTGCACGTAAAATGGCATAGATCCATCCTTGCCTTGTTTTTTTCACAAAATGGACCCACCTCATGTAATTCGTTTTTTCACAATTTTCGTTCAAACATGCGTAAAGTGTATTTTTCCGCGCCAAAATGGACACACCCGAAATGGGGGCCACGTGTCTCCCTGTACCAAAACACACACAATAGTCCTGAAAAGAAGGATGAATTCTGGCTCAAAAATGAGAAAACATGTCATCCAAAAGCATCAATGCAAACCGTAGCTAAAATCATTCACGAAGAGAGCAATGTATCACCAGAAAAGGAGTCAAGAACTATTTTAGCACCCCACAAACCGGAATGACTACTCTGGGTGACATTAGTCCGTATGGACAGACCGAGATAATACCAACAGACGAATACTTTCGGTGGCGTACATATACCATAGCATCGGGATTTCAAACTTTTGTTCTAGAGCGTTAAAATCCAGACTCAAATGGGCAATAAAAAATGAAAATTATCTACACTTTTTTAACATACGCCCTGACTAGCTACCATATGTCGCTTGATCCAATAAATCATTGAAGGATCTTGATCCAAGGGTTTGAATCCCGACTCTATCAATATCCTTTCGTCATTTTGACTAGAATGATTGTCTCGCTATAGGACGAATCGGCTAGGTAGGATGTTTAACTGGTGGTACATAAGGTTTGGGATGTTGCTTTTGTGCTGTTGAGAGAATTGCATGGAACACATGGCTTTGTATAAACCAACGCATAGTAACTGCAGTAGTATTAAACGGGGTGCTAAATCACTTCCAACTACTTCTCTGATTTGTCACTATTATTTACTATATAAACTCATCTACAGAACATCTACTACGTCTACGCCTACGTCTGTCGCTTTTACGCGTGTTTGGACAACTGTTTTCTAGCAATTCGTGGTCATATTTGCTGTCGACTTGTTTGAGACCAGATCGTTTTAATGTAATCACATGTAGTAATTTGGAATAAACACGCATTGCAAATGTTCTATCTTTTAATAAAGCAATGAATGGTTGATCAAATGTCATCTGAAAGCTTTTCAAACGAAAATTGATTCCACTTTTTCAATCGATTACAACATATACGGAATGACATAACGGCACTAGGCGTACAGATACATGTTCCTCAAACTGCGCTAATGATGCTGTACAGTTTGCACTAGGCGTACAGTCGGAAGAAATACACCAGTCTTATTCAAAAGCCAATATCTTTGTGAAACAATGTGCATACGTGCATACAACCGACGGACACAATAGCAGAGAGGTTTAGCTATTACCAGGTACAAGTTTAAGCGTATATTATTGTGTAGATCACGCGATTGCAGTCAAAATTGCACGAGTTAGCACGATGAAAAACAGCACAAACCAGTGATTTGACAGGTAAAATCCAATTTTATAAACAAAATAGACACCGATCGAGAAATCGTCACTGCTGAAATGAAAGTACATTTAGTCTACCCCACAACGTTGAAAATCGCATTAAAAAAGATTGTTCCGATTTTTACTTATATACTTTTAAAAAGCCAAATTATCAACTTGTTTATCAGCAAGTTAGTGATATTTTGCGTACAGTTAGATGCAACTTCCGATACACGCGACGGTACGCTTTTACACAGTGAAACCTTTCATAAACAACAAAATGTAAGGGTGTCCCAATTTGGAAGGAATTGCAGATGACAAAATAACTGTCAAAAGTAGAAAACGTGTATGTTATGGCATAAAATATTTGGGGAAAAGGAGAAATTGCTGATTTATATAATCAACAATAGATCTACATCAGCTTTTCTCTCGGTGTTTTCTCAAAGTATTTCATATCTAGGGCCTATTATGGATGTCAAAACCAGGTCCTGTTTTATGAATGGCTTAAATTCGACATTTTTATTTGAAAATTGAAATTGGTGTTAGATCTAATCTGCTTTGGACAAGAACAAGATTGAGATAAAACTTGGGGACATCTAATCCGAGTATTCTCTGATGAAAATTCGCTTTTTGATATTTGGATGTCGCTATTTAAATAGCGACATCCAAATATCAAAGAGCGAATATCTAATTAAATAGCGACATCCAAATATCAAAGAGCCAATGCCTACCACATATCACGTTCTGGTGACTGTCATCCAAACCCCGGACCAGCTTATAAATTTCCATGTGGAATTTGCTCCAAACCATGCAAATGCAACCAACATGCAGTAGCCTGTGACAATTGTGACACCTGGTATCACATAGCGTGCACCAACATGCCGATTGAAGTTTACAGGGGCATTACACCAAACACTAGTTGGATATGCTTTGTTTGTGGAATTCCCAACTTCTCAACAACACTATTTGGCACACCATCAGTTGACTCCATCAATACGTCTATAGCAACTAGAAACTCCTACAGCCTCCTGTCTACTGAATCCAATTCGGAACATGAGTCGTCTCCTCCTGACCCATCAACACCGGCAAATCATACTAGATCGACTAGCGCCTCTCCTAGTAGCTCCATTGGCTCGCCTCTTTGTACTTCTTCACCCATAAAAAATAGTACTAACACTCGCAAAACCAGCCCAGCAGCCTTTCGTATACTAGTTGCAAATTTCCAAAATTTAAGAGCAAAGAGGACCTCGTTCTGGCTGACCCTACAGGAGAGTGATCCCGATATAGTGATTGGTTGTGAGACCTGGCTGCATCAAGGTATCCATGACAGAGAGGTTCTACCAGATGGCTATCACTTTGTTGCTAGGAGAGACAGACCTGAAAACCGGTATGGTGGAGTAGCTATTGCAGTCAAAGACAATATATGTGGAACAGTGATTGACACAATTACAACAGTTGAACTGACAGCAGCACTTGACTGTCCTGACGGAACATCACTTATTGTTTGTGCTCTGTACAGACCACCAAGTAGTAACCTAGCATACACTGCAAGAACTCTGTCTAGCCATACACAAATTACAAACTTCACACAAAAATGCAGTGATATGGATAGCTGGTGATTTAAATCTCCCAAACATAGACTGGAACTCAAACTCTGTGATAAGCTCAAATTATCCCAAATCGATAAGTCAAACTTTCTTAGATACTATCTATGACAATGGTCTTGAGCAAATTGTGGACTTTCCAACTAGGGATTCAAATATTCTTGATCTGTTTGTGACAAATCGACCTTCTTTAGTCGAACGGTGCAAAGCTTTACCTGGAATAAGCGACCACGACATCATTCTGGTACAGGCAAGGACGAAAGCTGTTAGGACCAAGCCTCCACAGAGACAGATTCTTCTTTGGAGAGATGCAGATGAGGAAGCCATCCACTCTGCAGTCCAGGAGTTCACTAGCTGCTTCTTGAGAAAATACGATACCAACACAGACATCGATACCCTATGGTCAGCCTTTGTTGATGGTATCACAGACATCATTTCTACTCATATTCCATCAAAGATGTCCACCACAAGACATAGCCAACCCTGGGTTACGAAACGGGTTAAACGTCTCTCTAGACAAAAGAAAAGAGCATTCAGAAGGGCGAAACGGACCAAACTAGCAGAGGACATTCATCACTTCAAGGCACTCCAGAAAGAGCAGCAATACGAATGCCGCAAGGCAAGCCATGCCTACATCCGTGATATGGTCACAGAGAACCCGAAGAAGCTCTACTCCTTTGTAAAGAGCAAAAGGTCAGATGGATATGGAATAGCCCCACTGAAATGTGATGGTGTGACACACAGCGACCCCAGTAAGAAAGCTTCCATCCTGAACCAGCAGTTCAGTAGCGTCTTTACAACCGAAAACACATCTGACGTTCCTAAGATGGAAGGGAAGAGTTTTCCTGACATGCCTAATATTTGTGCCACAGCAGAGGGTATAACCAAGCTACTTCTCGATCTGAATCCCCACAAGGCTGCAGGACCAGACAAAATACCCACACGCTTTCTTAGGGATTACGCGAAAGACCTAACACCAGCACTTTCCCTTGTATTCAACTCATCACTAAAACAAGTTGCAGCTCCAAATGACTGGAAGAAGGCTAACGTATCCCCAATCTTTAAAAAAGGCGACCGAAGCAACCCTGCAAACTACCGACCCATCTCACTAACCTCAATATGCTGCAAACTCCTAGAACATATTATTCATAGCCAGATTATGAGACATCTTGATCAACACAGGATCTTATCAGACCAACAACATGGCTTTCGTAAAAAACGATCAACTGAGAGTCAACTCCTGCTTACCCTACAAGACCAGTCAGCAAGTTGTTGTTGAAGGTCACAGCTCTTCTTCTGCCCCTGTTACCTCTGGAGTTCCTCAGGGCTCAGTCCTTGGCCCACTGTTGTTTCTACTTTATATAAACGACATGCCCCCAGAAAATATCTTCGACAAGTAGACTATTTGCAGACGACAGTCTTGTCTATCGGAAAATTCGATCAGAATCCGACTCTAAATCCCTTCAAGAGGACTTGGACCAACTACAAGAGTGGGAAAGGAAGTGGATGATGTCTTTCAACCCCAGTAAATGTGAAGTCATCAGAATCACACGTAAGAGAAACCTACTAATCCACAACTACAATATAAATGGTCATCAACTTAAATGTGTGAAAAGCGGCAAGTACCTTGGTGTAAACATCGCAAGTAATCTATCCTGGAACGCTCACATCCAAGCTACTACTAAAAAGGCAAACAACTCTCTTGCTTTTCTCAGAAGAAACCTTGCATCCTGCCCACAGGACATCAAAACACGTTCCTACACCACTCTTGTAAGACCCATCCTGGGATATGCCAGTACTGTTTGGGACCCACATACTATGACAAACATCAACCAACTCGAGGCAGTTCAAAGACGTGCGGCACGCTTTGTTACAGGAGACTACAGAACCACCAGCAGCACCTCAGAGATGATATCCAACCTCAGATGGCCCGTACCAATGCTAAGCTGCTGATGGTATATCGTATCACACATTCCCTTATTGACATCCCTGCTCCATGCTTTTTCCATCTTCTAACACTAGGCTGACATGGATATGGCCACAGATTCCACATACCATTCTGTAGGACTGACTGCTTGAAATACTCATTCTTCCCATCGGCAATTCGACTGTGGAACAGCCTACCAGTACATCTGACTGCAGCACCCAGTCTTGAGGCGTTCAAAGGGGGGGGGGGGGGGGGGGGCTCATCGTACCATAAGCACCAGTTGTGTTTTTATTGCTTTTAATCCTGCACCGTTCGTTGTTTTTACCTGTTTATTTGCCGCACAACGACTTTGTACATACACTCCTGTTCGATGATGCCCCATAGAGGGTTATGTGCAGTATTGGAAGAAGAAGAAGAAGAAGAAGAAGAAGAAGAAGAAGAAGAAGAAGAAGAAGAAGAAGAAGAGCGAATTTTCATCAGAAAAGACTCGAATTAGATGACCTCATGCGGATCGGTATAGAGGAAAATAATTGACCCGGCAGAGTGACCTTAACTGTTCACAAAAGTGGAAAAGTTTATTGTCCAGTTTCGATGGGAATGGTCCGTAGTTAATTTACGTAAAGCGTGAACTGTACCCGTTATACAACATTGTGTCGCCATGTGAAAATAAGATTTCATCTTATCTAGTCATTAAATTAGTCGTTATCTCCAAAAAAATGAAAATATTTATATACAGTTCACATCTTGGTCATACCCTACAGATGGCACACACAGGCTGACCAGGATCGGCATTTTGCATATTCAGTTAACCAATTACCATTTTAAGATGATGCGACAAATGTATGCACGTGCAAATACTAGCTGTTAAGTCGTTGAATAATATTTAATAGCTGTAAATAGCGAAGCATGCGAAGTGTTCGGCAAATCACGAGGGGTTCCGGCACACCTATCACCCCTGGACGATGAGTCTGTTGACCTTTCCGCTTGGTCTGCTCTGCCGGGTCAAATCTCGCCGTCAATAGCATAGTGGACACACGTTTTCTTAAAATTTGACCCTGTGACCTTGTTAATGACCCTAGAAGTCCCAATTTCGAACTTGCCCAAGATTTGATTAAGATGATTGTTCCGACCAATTTTCAGGATGAATGGGCATAAAATGTGGCATCTACACGGGTGGGCATCAGGAGAGCTACCTCGAAAATGTGTTAACGTAAATTTGTTCCCACGCCACATCCGGGAATATCGAGGTAGTGGAAATCCCTGTATTTTGACAAAAAGGCAGAGGTGAGCTCTCGCTTTTAATTGTTTTTTTCTTTCAAAGAGCGCATAACTTAAAAATCTGGCGATGCAGTGCAATGCTACAACGTTTTAGCAATGCATGAAGACCGAAAGCCCCATTAAATAGTGGAAAATACGAACATGACGACATTAATTCCAGGACTGGTGGATTGCATTGTTTGCCCTGTGTTGACATATCGGCAGACATCTCGAGGCAGATATTGTACTTTATTTTCAGATTCTGACCACTATCACATGTTTTGATGCAACACGTAGTCAAATTGACTACAATGACGCAAAACATTTAGAAGTTCTGGACTCCTGAACAGATTACCTGCCCAAAAACTCATTCGTGTTGTTCCCAGACCATCGAGGTAGCGGTAATCTATCGAGATAGTTCCCACGCGTCCCAAACATCTAGCCTTCTGATAATATTGATGTGTTGATACACTTTAATGATTCTGCACAGCGACCTAATGGCTAGTTGGCGAAAATCAGTTCCGCTAGTCACAGAACTGTGATGCACGTGCAATATCTAATTATAGCAGATTTTTTGAGAACTTATGAAACAATGAGCAGGAACTGCCGCAATCACAACATAAATACCAACCTGAAGCCCAACCTGAAACCCAAGTGGGAAACAACAAGAAATACATTTAAGTACCAATACAAAGAGAACACATTGTGAGCCGCGTTTGCATCCTTTTTCCCAAAAGTTTGTCACTCAGTCACCAGAACTTAACTGAAAGTGAAAGGACACATAAAATGACCGAAAAGCATAAAAATCCACAATTTACCTTATTCATTTTTTCAGGAACATCTACATCAAAACAAAACGCAGTACTGCTTACCCTCAGCCAGAGACCTACACCTTACAATCAAGTTATAGTACTGATTCCGCCAAACCCAAATGTACCTGTAGAAAAGAGAAATTTAGCAGATGTATTGTTCTTAGGTGGGTTTGTAGGTTATTTACGGAGGACTTAATTCAAGATAGGCACTTACGTCATTCTGGGAATTAAGATAAATAGTTGTCTCTGTTCTCCATGAATGCCAATATGATAAAGGAACGTTGCGTCGCATTTACAGCGCAACCTCCGAGTTGCTGAGATTTTGCTTCATAATAAGTGCAGTAACTCTCATTGGTATTGTCCTTGATTACTCTGGAATATACATTATTCTTGTTTGTGCGTAAAAGATTATTTGTATAATACTAGGACAAAAAAGATATGCAACTTCCTTTTCAATTCCATCTTACACAAAGACATCAAATCAGATTTAAACAAAGTGTAATATATTTCAAGCAATAACATTTCTCCTTCTAAAGTTTACAAAATCTTGTTTGTAGTAAATTGCATTAGTTATTGTCAACCCAAATCAACCCGGAACAACTTAATTTTCGTGTACAAAGTCCATTAGTTGAGCGTCTTAACAAAACATTGCCGAGGTGGGGTCATTACATATGCAGATGTCCCGGGTTAATCTTGCTGGACAATAAAAAACATTCAGTTTACACCGGACGTCAACACAACTTGACAAAAATCTGCTATAATTAGATATTGCACGTGCATCACAGTTCTGTGACTAGCGGAACTGATTTTCGCCAAATAGCCATTAGGTCGCTGTCCAGACCAGTTAATGTGTATCAACACATCAATATCAAATGGCTAGATGTTTGGGACGCGTGGGAACTATCTCGATAGATTACCGCTACCTCGATGGTCTGGGAACAACACAAAAGAGATTTTGGGCAGGTAATCTTTTTAGGAGACCAGAACATCTATTTTTTTTGCGTTATTGTAGTCAATTTGACTACATGTTGCATCAAAACATGTGATAGTGGTCAGAATCTGAAAATAAAGTACAATATCTGCCTCGAGATGCTTTCCCACGGGTGGGCATCAGGGGAGCTACCTCGAAAATGTGTTAACATAAATTTGTTCCCACGCCACATCCGGGAATATCGAGGTAGTGGAAATCCCCGTATTTTGACAAATGGACATAGGTGAGCTCTCTATTTTATTTGTTTTTTCTTTCAAAGAGCGCATTACTTAAAAATCTGGCGATGCAGTGCAATGCTACTATGTTTTAGCAATGCATGAAGACCAAAAACCCCATTAAATAGTGGAAAATACGAGCAGGACGACATTAATTCCAGGACTGGTGGATTGCATTTTCACCCTTTGTTGACATATCGGCAGGCATCTCGAGGCAGATATTGTACAAGTTCTTTTCAGTTTCTGACCACTATCACATGTTTTGATGCAACGCGTAGTCAAATTGACTACAATGACGCAAAATTTCAGATATTCTGGTCTCCCGAACAGATTAACTGCCCAACTAGAAAGACCTGAAGGTCTTGAGTCGCTCCACAGGCCTGAATTTCTTTTAATACTCAATCCAAGTTTTGACTAGATTTTTGAATACTTGTGGTTCTTATAGCAAAAATGAAGTCAAAAGCAGCAATCATGTGGTCAATGCAAAAAGAAAGTAAATGATTGACTAATATTTTAGGGATGTTAGAGCGATAATAAAATTGAAAACTGTGATTTTGCCAAATTCAAGGACACATAATTCAGTATGTATATTTAAAATCAAATCGAAAATCAAACACATGCAGGATCTTATGTTCACTATCATTCTGTTCATATTTTGTCTATATTAGTCAATATTCATGGCTTCAAGAGTGGAAAAAGTGTCAAAAACTGAAATTTTGTCAATTTCAAGGGCTCATAACTCAGATTGTAACAGTGTGATCATGTTGAAAATTACAAAAAAGCAAGATCTTGTTGTCAACAAGATTCTTTCCAAGTATCATCTTGATTGGTTGACATTTGTGGTTGTTAGAGGGAAAAGTTAGAGGGAAAACAAAGTCGAAAATGGTAATTTTGTAAAATTCAAGGGCACATAACTCATGATGTAAGATTCCAATCAAAATGAAAATTACACACAGGCAGCATATAATGCTTATATATATTCTGTCCAAGTTTTGTCTTGATTGGTCAATATTGGTAGATTTTAGAGTGTAAATAAAGTAAAAACCAGCAAAATAGAGCCGAAAATGGCAATTCTTGGCAATTTCAAGGGCACATAACTCATGATATAAAATTCAGATCAAGCTGAAAATTCTACCAAGGTAAGATCTTATAGTCAGCATCATTCTGTCAAAGTTTTATCTTGTTTAGTTAATATTTGTAGTTGCTAAAGTGAAAACAAAGTCAAAATAGTGCAAAAAATGGCAATTATGTCAATTTCAAGGGCACATAACTCATGATGTAAAATTCAGATCAAGCTGAAAATTTTACCAAGGCAAGATCTTGTAGTCAGCATCATTCTGTCAAAGTTTTGTCTTGATTATTTAATGTTTGTAGATTTCAGAAGAAAACTAAAGTCAAAACCTGCTATTTTTGACATTCAAGGGCAGATAACTCAGGTTATTCTGATTCAATCCATATTCTTTGAAGGAATCTGAGAGAGGGTCACCCAAGGATCATTCCTGTGAAGTTTTGTTGAAATCCATCCAGTAGTTTTTGAGAAGAAGATTTTTAAAGAAAAAGTTTACGGACGCACGGACGGACGGACGGACGGACGGACGGACGCACGACGGACACACCGCCATGACAATAGCCCGCTGGCCTGAAAGGCCAGTGGAGCTAAAAACTCTTTCGTGTAGTTCCCAGACCATCGAGGTAGCGGTAATCTATCGTGATAGTTCCCACGCGTCCCAAACATCTAGTATTCTGACATAATGACGTGTTGATATACTTTAATGATTCTGGGCAGCGACCTAATGGCTCAGTTGGCGAAAGTCAGTTCCGCTAGTCAAAGAACTGTGATGCATGTGCAATATCTAATTATAGCAGATTTTTTGAGAACTTATGAAACAATGAGCAGGAACTGCAATCACAACATAAATCCCAACCTGAAATCCAAGTGGGAAACAACAAAAAATACATTTAAGTACCAATACAAAGAGAACATATTGTAAGCCGCGTTAGCATCCCTTTTCCCAAAAGTTTGTCACTCAGTTACCAGAACTTAATTGAAAGTGTTTGGACACATAAAATGACTGAAAAGCATAAAAATCCACAATTGAACTTATTCAATTTTTCAGGAACATCTACATCAAAACAAAACGCAGTACTGCTTACCTTCAGCCAGAGACCTACACCTTAAAATCAAGTTATAGTACTGCTTCCGCCAAACCCAAATGTACCTGCAGAAAAGAGAAATTTATCAGCTGCATTGTTCCTCAATATCTACCAATAGATGTCGCCACCAGTCGATTATCATCTATCTATGGTGGGCATTCTGGGTTAACTGCTTTCAAGATGTCAGCGCCCGTAAAGTGCATGCGCGTGGTACTTCCTGTCACGCGGCACATTTGCTTCACATGCTTGTATAAAGTAAAATGAATAATCCGATTTGAATTAATTATTTTATTCGATAAAATTGAGACGAAAATCAAACTTTATTTTGCTGCAAATATTGTTTTTATTTCAATTTTCTGCTTGCTACTTTTTGGCGACAGGATTTTGGAGTTATGCGCACCGCGTAGTGATTTATCCAAAAATGGAAAAAGTGATGCGTCAAATTAGTCAGTCCGAAAATAATAAAAAATAAACTGGAAATTGTAGACTGGCTACTTAGTCAATGCATTGTTCCTAGGTGGGTTTGTAGGCTATTTACGGAGGACTTAAGTTAATTCAAGATTTATGTTGTGATTGCAGTTCCTGCTTATTGTTTCATAAGTTCTCAAAAAATCTGCTATAATTAGATATTGCACGTGCATCACAGTTCTGTGACTAGCGGAACTGATTTTCGCCAACTGAGCCATTAGGTCGCTGCCCAGAATCATTAAAGTATATCAACACATCAATATGTAAGAAGGCCAGATGTTTGGGACGCGCGGGAACTATCTCGATAGATTACCGCTACCTCGATGGTCTGGGAACAACACGAATGGATTTTCGGGCAGTTAATCTGTTCAGGAGACAAGAATATCTGAAATTTTTGCGTCATTGTTGTCAATTTGACTACGCGTTGCATCAAAATATGTGATAGTGGCCAGAAACTGAAAATAAAGTACAATATCTACCTCGAGATGCTTGTCGATATGTCAACAAAGGGCGAAAATGCAATCCACCAGTCCTGGAATTAATGTCGTCCTGCTCGTATTTTCCACTATTTAATGGGGTTTTTGGTCTTCATGCATTGCTAAAACATAGTAGCATCGCACTGCATCGCTATATTTTTAAGTAATGTGCTCTTTGAAAGAAAAAACAAAATAAATGGGAGAGCTCACCTTTGTCCGTTTGTCAAAATACGGGGATTTCCACTACCTCGACATTCCCGGATGTGGCGTGGGAACAAATTTACGTTAACACATTTTCGAGGTAGCTCCCCTGATGCCCACCCGTGTTTCCGATATGTCAACACAGGGCGAAAATGCAATCCACCAGTCCTGGTATTAATGTCGTCCTGCTCGTATTTTCCACTACAGTCAAATCTCTTTATGTCGAACCTCCCTTAGCCGAAGTTCTCCCTACGTCGAAGTTATTTTCAAGTCCCGATTCTTTTGCTCTTTATTTCTATATATTTCGACTTCTATACGCCGTTTTCTCTTGCACGAATTTCCTCCTTACGTCGAACCAATTTCGAAGTCCAACCGCCTATATTTGCACACATTCACACCTCTATACTACGAACCTCAAACTTACACGATGATAATTGCAATCAAGTCAGTTTTTCACACCTTTCGACCAGTCTACTCGAGCAATCAACACCTGTAGGTGTTTACCTTTATCGAATATTGATTTTGACCTGATTGTGTTAGATGTTTTGTATTTATTACTTTTGAGGACGTCAAAAGTGGGTGATTTGATGATTTAAAATATAAAGGCCCAGGAAATTGTATAAAGCGTCACATTTCGTCGCTGTAAGTGCGAAACCTCTGACGTAGATTTTTGCGATTTACAAAGTAAAACATTGTATGCCCAGTTAAGACAATTCTTGAAGGTTTTGAGATATTTTACTGTTCAATATTAATGACACCTTATTAGTGAACAATATATCAAGTAAACCTTTTAGTTTGGGAAAAGTAGATTAATTGCACTCTTTTCTTTCCCCTTAAAAATCTTCCAAAAAACGAGGTACGAGGATTTACATTTACAACGACGATTTTTTATTCACAATGATTACAGAAGCATCTAACGCTTATTCCGCGCAGGACTTGTTTGGTAAAGGACCCGGGTCAACACGGGAGGTGGGATATCCAGCAACTCCGACCGACATATGACGTGCCCATAATAGCGATGATGGCCGCTTGTCTCCAAAATATCTCTTCGTCGAACATTCTATACGTCGAAGTTTCTCATAGGTTCCACGAAGTTCGGCATAGAGAGATTTGACTGTATTTACTGGAAGTTTCGGTCATCATGCATTGCTAAAACATAGTAGCATTGCACTGCATCGCCAGATTTTTAAGTATAATGCGCTCTTTGGGAAAAAAACCCAAATAAAAGGGAGAGCTCACCTTTGTCCGTTTGTCAAAATACAGGGATTTCCACTACCTCGATATTTCCGGATGTGGCGTGGTAGCCCCCCTGATGCCCACCCGTGATCTAGAGTGCACACAAGCTTTTCTTAAACTAGTGACCCAGAATTTTATCCCAGATGACCCAATTTAACACTTTTCAAAGATTTTATCAAGACAACCATCCTGAGCCAAATTCATGTTTATCTGGAAAACGATGTGGTCTCTAGAGTGCATAAAGCTTTTTTTAAGACCTGGTTAATGATCCCAGTTGACCCAATTTCGAACTTGTCCCAGATTTTATCAAGCCGATCATTCTGAGCCAATTTCAGGTTTATTGGGCTAAAATATGGCATCTAGGGTACACACAAGGTTTTTCTAAGACTTGACTCCGTGGCCTAGTTTATGACCCCAGATGACCCAGTTTAATCCTTGTATGAGATTACATCAAGACAATCATTCTGAGCCAATTTAATCTTTATTGTGAAAAATATGCCCACTGGAGTGCACACACGGTTTTTCTAAGACTTTTAAAACCCCGAATTGATCAGGACAACCATTCTGACCAATTTTCATGTTGATTGGCAAATCATTTTTCCGAGAATGGGGTGTACAATCGAGCCGGACGCATGAAAAATCCAGTCAACAATTTAATCCAAATTTGAGAGGATGGATTTAACATTCTGGATCCGCGCATGTTCTGTTTAATGGACCGATTGAAATTACGGGTATTACCGAAGAGAATTAGATGGAAATCTACTTCAAGCCTTTCTGCAAAATTCCTCTCTTTCAGTATTTTTTTCCCGCAAAATGTCTTCCAAAAGCCTTCAGTGACCATACATGATATGACCAAAACAGCACGGTACATGGACTCACACGTAAAGAATTATTTCATATAAAAGAAAGGATATTATAGGGATTAAATATAAGTACTGTTCGTTTTTATTTTGACTATTTACCTTGTGTTTTGGCTACAGTGCTTAAAGGCGAAAAGGGCGTAAAAACTATTTTCACATAGTATTCAATTTTACACTTTAATCATATATTGAAGACACTTATTAATTCATTTTAAGTGTGTCGGATTTAAAAGCCAAAACCAAAGATGTGTTCTCGATGTGAAACCGATTCAACAAAGTTCAACTGTTGCGAAGGTATGTCGTCAATTTATTTGTAAAAAAGGGAAAGAAAAGAAAATGATCACGCAAATGAGACAATTGTTGGCTTATTCATTTCACATCAGATTCTGTAAGTTGGAGGTCATCTGACTAGCTTCAAATTAATTTTCACAACCGTTCATGGGCGGATCTAGAGAGGGGGGGGGTCAGGAGGGTCCGGACCCCCCGGCATTGGCCGAAAATTAAATTTTGACTATATAAATTTAGTGTAACGTTACATACTTATTACATTGAGGGACGTAATTTGAGCTTAGACCCAAACACCCCCACCACCCGGAAAAAATCTCGGGCTTGGAACCACATTGGAAAAAATCCTGGATCCGCCCTTGACTGTTGCAAACGGATTAATCTTTTCCCTAACATAAAAAAGTTTAGTATTGTCATAATAGATTACAGCTGCAGACGAGAAAATTGATGTTAAAAAGGGAAGGGATTTGGGTAAAATACAGAACAGAAAAATTCGAGACAAAAGGAGAAACTGCTGGTTATCAGTAGTTTCTTCTTCTGTCTAAATATTGTCCCAAGCATTTTTTCTTAGGGACGTCAAAACCCGAGGTGCGTTCTTTAGAGCAAGATTTTTTAAGATTTCTTAAGATGTTCTCGATGCAGCGTTTTTGAGACCGAGATTTTAAGCGAGGTGTTCCGAATGTTCCATACTTCATACAAATGACGTCATTATGATGTCATTTGTATGAAGTATGGAGCATTCGGAACTCCGCGGTTTATGAATCATGGAGCATTCGGAACAACTCGGTCAATTCTCTCCCATATAGATTCTACAGAATTTACCGAGGGGTTCCGAAAGAAGTATAGAGCAATGGCGGCGCCCAGTGATCGTCTTAAAAATCTTCCTCAAAAGAGCGCTTTATTCTAAAACATCTAAATAAATCTCAAGATATCTCAAAAAATCTCGCTCAAAAGAACGCGGCTCAGGTCTTGTTTTGGAAAGGGTTAAAAAAGAGACTAATGCAATTTCTTCAACAACAAAAATGTTACACGAATTTGATTAAATAGCTTATGTACAATATTCTAGGCTGTGACCATAATGACCTGTTGAATAGACGGAGTCAGATCTAGCCACTCCTACCACCGCGCTTCCCTTTGGTGCATAATAAGTTACGGGGTTCTATTTTTATGCCTCCGCATCGAAAGATCGGGGGCATATTGTTTTACTCGCGGCTGTCTGTCCATCTGTCTTTCAGTCTGAAAACTTAACGTGAAATCTTAACCTTAACATTTTCGGGGGCAATAGTGTTTCACAAACGCATTCTGTTTCTTAAGGGGGAATGCTCCAGTTTCCTAATTTTTTTTCCCAATAATAGAATTTATTCATATTTTGTATGTTGAAATTACATGTTATTACCAATTGAAAAATAAAATGAAAATGGATGGTCAACGATCTTGTTTGAATTTTATTGGCATTCGTATCACATAACCCTACATCGAAAAAATGCACAATTTCTTGCACCTGTCCAAGGTCACTAAAATGCTAATAAAAAGCTGTATATTCATCGTTTAGTCCCGAAAACGGATTTAAAGTAACGTCTTACATTTATTACGAACAGAAAACCCAAAATATGTGCTATTATAAATGCGTAAATGTATAAAACAGCATGCTCACGTGTTCGGTTAGATCAACGAAGCTGGAGTGTTTTATGTAAAAATTTGCATATTTTTGGAAATATTTCAAGTTCTACATAATAGATTTTGATAAAACTCCCTCATTGTATTAAGCAACATGTCCTGGTAATAATTCAAAAAGAAAATGTATAGGTCAGCGCACTTATTAGATCTAGTGAATTATGGCATTTTTTATCAGCTACACATGAATAAAATGACGCAAAACAGTGGTAACTGCATACACACTTACGACTGTCTTGCTCTAAATATTCGATTTCCATCTTGAGAAAATCAGTTTCGCATAATAAATACACTTTTACAGTCGAAAATGGTAAATTGTAATGATGTGTTATATTATTGAAAATCTGGTAGCGAAACATATTGGTACGAAACATTTAAATTACTACAGTAAAGTCCGAGTGTTCCGAAAAACTGGAGCATTCCCCCTTAAGATTGTATAAACCTTTTTTAGAAAGACTAGAAGCTAGCTTTTCATGCCCTCTTTAACCTGACCCATGGATAGCTAGAGATACAATATTGATGTTTCATTGTTTTCACATCCATTCCAGGTTGTAACCATGAGGACTGCTGCGAAATGGGCGGAGATAACTGTAAGGCCGCGCCCCGCTGTTGCTACTGCCCCCTGGTGCACATATGTTACGGGTTTCAACACTGTCGACTCTGCTGTTACAAACCCGAGGCTCTAACCGAGGAACGCCTAGTAAAGCACGTGGAACTGGAACACGACGACAAATGTTTCGGAAACAGCCACAAGATGGGCGCGCTTTGTTTACCTTGCACAATGCTCTGTTGTCTGGTGGGCGTGCCTGGTTGTGCTCTCACGTACGTGGCCTCTCTGTGTTGCTGTAGTATGGGATGTTGCTGTAAATGTGTGAAATGCTGCAAGGATTGCTGTAAAAAGGATAACGCCGTGACGGAGCAGCCACAATCCCAGCCGGAGCCTGTCGGAGCACAATCGCCCGGAGTGGAGAACCAAAATTAGCCTAATCAGACGACAAAAATAGACCGGTCCAAATTCAAAGATGCTGTAGGCTACATAGATAACAATTTCAAGTGAAAGAAATTTTATATGTTTGTGGTATTTCCTGGTAGAAGATATTGTGTCTTTTTCCTGAGGGCGTCAAGAAGCGTCATTCTGTGGGAATGAATTAGTTTAGACCAAAATTTCACATTTCGAGCCCATAAATGACAGATCTATGACCAAAATAAGTGAAACACGTTAAAGAGTTGGAGTGTATGCTTAGGAAACATAGATGGTCTTCAATGATTCGTTGCATTCAACTCGTTCCCAAACGACACTATTTTAGACTAGTTCAAATTAAGCATTTCCCAAACAATCCTGGTCTGACGTCTATAATAGGAAAACATTGCGGCTAATGAAGAAAGAGCTGAGAATTAGCACTTTCTTCCTTAGCCTCAATATGTTCTGAGCTGTTTGTACACAATTCCTTTATTTAGCAACATTCATTTTGTATCCTGTAGTAGCTTTTAAATTAGACCACCTTAGAAATTTGTTTAGTAAAGTGTTAAAGGGAGTTACATACAACAAAATTAAGGATAATGCGATCCTTGCGACGTCGGCATTATTCAGGCGACGTCGAAAACATTCGGCGGTGGAACTTTCCACCGCCGAATGTTTACGACTGCGTCCGAATAAGTTCGGATATGAAACGACGCCGCTCGAAAAATCCGATGTTTCATGAACCTCAGAATGGCCAAATTACGGGTATTCTACCTTAATGCTAATTTATGTATAAATATAGTTGACCTTGGACGGTATCAAGTCTTTAACAGATTCCCGAACGATCCCGGATTTTGACGAGTCTCATCGAGAACTCTCCATTACAATAAATGACCTGACAGAGCAGCCCATGCTAATCGAATGAGATGCTCTGCCAGGTCATTTATCGTGAGGTATACGTGTTTAACCTTCCCACACGTCGAAATTTTAGACCAGTCTAATTTGTAAGGAGTTACAGGCCAGAAAATGTGGTAAGTAGAAAGCGTATATGGTACAGCACAGAAAACACTGAGGTTAAATGAGAAATTGCTAATTATCAGCAATTTCTTCCGATATCTCAATGTTTCCCAAAATTATTTCTATTGGGGAGGTCAAAACCAAGTCTTGTTTGGGAAATGATTAATCCTTTCCGAAATAAGACCTGGTTTTGACGTTCCTGATAGAATAGGATTAAGAAAACATTGAGGCAAAGGAAGAAAATACTGATAATCAGCATCTTCTCCTTTAGCTTCAGTATTTTCTTGATATCATACACAAATCCAGTCTTTATGAACATCCAATTTGTCGCCAGGAGCAGCGTTTGTAATTGACCACCCAAATATTTTGTTGTTTGGGAAAGGATTAATGGTCAAAGGTTAATCTTCTTACAACCGTAATCCAGTTTAAATAGAGTACTCCAACAATAGCAATATTCAATATAGGATGACCTCGCTTTCTTTTATTGTAAAGGTAAATATATTGACACACTTCGAAAACAATTGCTAATTGTGAGGGAAGAGGGCAACACGTGAACGCTAGGGTTATCCCTTTCCAAAACAGTGAGCTTTTAGACGAACCTTAACCCTTTCCCAAACAACACAATTTTAGGGTAGTCCAACTCGAAAGTCGCTGCAGACGACAAAGTTGAAATCGCTATGAATTGTGTGCAATCATGCAAAGAAAATATTGAGACAAAAGGAGAAACTGCTGGTTATCAGCAAATTTCTTCTTTTGTCTCAATGTTTTCCCAAGTCACATCTATTAGGGGCGTCAAAGCAGGTCTTGTTTGGGAAAGCGTTAAATGTGTAAAACATCTGGAAAATATTGAAGAACAACAAAAAAATGCTGGTAACTAGCATTTTCCCTTTCGTCAATATTTTCTACCCTATCAAGTTTTCATTTTGACAGCAGAAATAATGTTGCCATATGCTACATCTTTGAATTTGGACTGTCCAAAATGTTCTCGTTCGGGAAATTGTGCATGGAAATCGTATTATATGAAATTCCACAGTGGCGGTAGATCGAGCCAATTAACCATTTCCACCACGGCAAAATTATGGATTACAAACTATCATTAAGTACAAAACACTTCGTTCATCTTCGGGCGTCATCCGTGACAACGGACATTGATTAGATATCCTCGTTAATGTCCGGGTGTCATCCGTGACAACAGAAATTGTCGAGTCTATCTTGGTACGGATGACATCTGAAGTATTTTTAGTTAATGATGGTTTGTCATCCTTAACTCTTTCAATCAGAAAGCCTGTGCATCCCACAGCATGGGTACATATAGAGATCTAGTGTCCACCCAAATAAACCCGGGACAACTTAATTTTCGTGCGCAAAGTCCGTTAGTTGAGCGTCTTAACAAAACATTGCTGAAGAGGTGAATTACATATGCAGATGTCCCGGGTTAACCTTGCTGGACAACACAATATAGATCAGAAACTATTGACGCAAAAGTAGAAAAGGCTGACAAGCATTTTCTGTTTTTGCCTCGACGTTTTCCCAAGCCTTTTCTTTTAGGACAAAACCAGGACTTGTTTGGCATTTGATTTGGGGTTAAAATAACGAACGAGTTACCAAGTGCGCAGAATATGTCGCAATGCTATTTGTAGAAACGTCTCGTCTTGTTCCCATCAATTAACCCATTACTATACTTGTATAGATGGCCAGGTTTTAGTTTGTCCTAAAAATTAAAATGTTGCAAGTTGCTGAACAGTTCTTTACAATTTCTGGTCTTTCTGGGTCGAAAAATTGCAGACAATGAAGAAATAGCTTGTCGTAAGCAATTTCATCATTTTCCACAATGTTTTCATACGCCTATGGCCAAGCAATAGAGGCTTAGGATTTTTAGGTTTGAAACAAGTCATATAATAATTTGCTCAGTTTTATTAATCTAATCTGAATCAGTTGATTATCGTTTATATTTATCAAATCTTTAACAAAGAATTCAACCGACGTCAGAACCAAAATCACATTCCATGGTGTCAATATCTAAACCTTTCAATCAAAATTGATTACAGAATTCGTAGTCCCGCTGGAAACATCGAGAGAAAAGGAGATCAAGGCATATGAAATGTTATGCCTTTTGTAACATTTTACGGTGCTATATGTAACATTGTTCGATAGCATTGAATTTTGCGCTAAAATAGACAGGATTTACTATTATGTTTTGATAAACCGTAGGTATTGTTATAAAATCTCGTAACTACGGCTTGATTCAAGCCGTAGTTAAGAGATTTTCTAACAACACCTACGAAATATACTTGTTTGTCCGAAATTATGTCACTGTTTACTTGATAAAATGGTTCCCTATTGGATCAGGCAAAATTCCGTCCTTTCGATAGGTTTGAGTTTATTGGGGTTTTACGCCGTTTTCAACTACCAGGGTCATATCGCGGCGGCTGGAGCACCTAACCGTGGGTTCCTGGTATTTCTCGCACCAGTACAACCACAATATCCAAACCGAGCCTCCAGCTGCTCTCTCACATAGATGATTCACACCCATTGGTGAGAGACAAATGACTTTTTGTCAAATGTCAGAATGGATACTGGCCGAGCCGGGGTTCGAACTCGAGACCCCTGGATTGACAGACTCCGACGTAACTCCTTTCGATAGGATTAAGAAACATCCATCCAAGACTACAGTTAGATGAATTCCACTGAATTGCAATCTATATTAAATACAGGCCCGTAGGAACGGGGGGTGGGGGCTAGGGAGGGCTAAGACCCCCCAATGTTGGTCAAAAATGCCAATATTATTTTTCTTTATTTTACACTGAAAATTCAGTGAAAATCCAATTAAACATCCCCCCCCCCCCCCCCCCCCCCCAATATTCAAACGCTGGGGCTTTAGCCACCCCAATATCAAATTGCTTCCTACGGGCCTGAAAAAGCCAGCCAATTTGGATTACCATACAAGACAAGAGCTAACAAACAATAGAATAGAATTAGCCTTTGCCCGTTAATAATCTCTTAATCAAAAAAAGAGAAAGCTTTTGAAACCATTGTGGGAAAGGAAAAATATGTCACCAGAATTTCACCCTTTCTCTTAAATTTTTCATTGTCTGCAACACCATCTCGTAATTGCAGTAATTTCAGATTTAATTTGTAGCCAGCATCGTCACTCATATTTTGTTATTGAAACAATCCTGAACAAAGACACTTTTTGATGACAACATTAAATGTGGGCTTATAAAACCTTGCAGGAAAAGAAGAAAATGTCAAAAATCTGCATTTCCTCCTTTTCCTTCAATATTTTCCAAGCTATGACCTGCAGATTACTACATGACTTTGGAGTTAGCATCAATTTTGTCGCCTGCAACTCATTTTAAATTTGGACCACTTGAAAATCTTGTCACTTGTGAGTCGATAAATACTGGTACTCTGTGAAGGCAACTCATTTCAGTCCGCCATTCCATTTCGATCTTCCCGAACGTTCACACATCTGAAAAACAATTAAGCTGGAATCAGAACATTTATAGCACTTTAAAGACTACCATGTTTCAAGATCAGCCTGTACCAAGTTCAATCTGATCAAGATCCATACAGTCTTCTTGAAGAAGTCCCAGGAGACAAGCATGGCTCCTGATCAGATTATTAGGATGGCGATAAAGATCTAAATTGTGAATAAAATACCGGTAGCAAAGTAAATATTGCGTCAACCTACATCAAAACCAGGGGCCCGATTATTTTTAGCGTAATTACCTGTAACAAGAAACCTAATTGGCCCAATGGGATTTCTCGTGCTATCAGATGTTTCAAACAACGTCATTAACATTTGTTATGTATCCAAACTTATTTGGGCAACGTCTTCCAACATTTGGCAGAGCAATGGTCCATCGCTGAATGCTTATAGCATCGCCTGAATAATTCTGATGTCACGTGAATCTCATTAGAGAAAGACTACCTTAAGTACAGCAATTTCATTTTTCATACATCTATATTCATAATCTGTTTCTTACACAACATCTCACTGGTGGTGAACTCTGCCAAAGCGAGGGATGTTTTTCTCTACAAAAAGGTATAGATATTTTGCGTATACATGCGAGTTAATTAAGATATTTTTCTAATGACAAAGAATTTGTGCCAAAAATAGACTAGGTTTGACGTTATGTAATGACAAACAGTCGGTGTTGTTATAAAATCTCGTAACTACGGCTTTATCCAAGCCGTAGTTACAAGATTTTATAATAACACCGACAGAATACATTGTTCGTGAAAAAAACGTCCCTCGCTTTGGCCGAGTTCACCACCAGTGATCTGAACCATAAATGTTTTGCTCAAAATCAAATCTTTCCTACCTTTGTAATCCATACAAGTTTATTGAACTGACTTTTACATCCCATTCAAGTTATGGTTGTTTGGAGATCAGACTCTGGCTTGACATCTGGCCCAACTGAACCATTCACCCCTTGGTTGAAAGTCAGACATGCTACCACTACACCAAAACCTCCTCCATGTCCAGATACCACCAATTACCATACAGCAAGTATTAATGTAAGTAAAGGTGCACATTTCTATGGTAAAACCTGTAAAAAATTTGGATAAAGTTAAGATATCTGCTATTAAAAACATTAAATATGTAATAAATAATTTAGGAAAGCTTTTTATTAGCTGATACTTAATGATCAATTCAAGATTTTCAGTAATTCAATTAAGACTATCCGTATATCTTATGAATCAACTTGAAATTTAAACTCTGTATATAAAAGAAATACTTTATTTCAAAAATACAGTCTAACCATAAGGAATACATACAGATTTCCTACAAAATATATTATTCAAAATTAAAGGCTATGTTAAATATCAGTTTATCAGAAACAGACCGACAATTTCATTCAAATGCATTTTAACCCTTTCCCAAACAACAAAATTTTGGGATTATCCAATTAGAAAGCTCCTGTAGACTTCAAAATCAAAGATAAAAAAAGGAAATGATTTGTGTACTATATAGCTCAGAAAATATTGAGACAAAAGGAGAAAATGCTGATCATCAGCATTTTCATCTATTATCTCAATGTTTTCCTAAGCCTATTTAATTAAACATGTCAAAACCAGGTCTTGTTTGGGAAAGGGTCAACTGTAATCCAATTAAATTGTGACATTTAGAGCACCTAACTATGGATTGCTGTCATTTCTATCACCATAGATACCACAACATCCTTTCCAAACCTACTGTATAGCTGGTAATCCCACTTCAGTTGACACATAATCCACCCAGTGGTGGGAGACAAGTTAGCTGCTCTTGAATCGAACCAGGGATCCAATGATCAGACAGACAGACAAGAGAGAACTAAATCTCTATGCCAAAAATTAATCTACATTGTATATGGACACATATAAACAGCATACTTGTACATTTTTCTGTCTGTGTATCTTACAGGCCACTTGATGGTAAAATCAAGAGGAAAGCACAAAACTATTGTGAGTGCATACTGAATTGTATGCACTCACAAATTTATGTCTTTCCTCTGACCCAATGAAATTTATAAGAAATGTGTATAGTGTAAGTAAAGAGATATTCCAAAGTGTGTTCCCTTTGTAAACACTAAACACACATATACTGTGGAAAAGGAGAAACAATACCTCAATTTTCTTCAAGTTCAACAGACCTGATAATGTAGCTAAACAAACTTTCCAATGAAATAGTAGAAACTGAAATCTCTTTTCAAATTTCAACCTTTTCCATGGCATTTCTGGTACAAATTTAGAATGGAACCAAATCTTTTTCACTTTGACTTTGTATAGGCCTGATCATGCTCCAAACGAAATAATGACTTTATCCAAAGATTTATTTGAAAACTACAAAAAATTCAATTTGAGGTTCTTTGAATGATACAATTCCAAAAAAAAAAAAAATGATAAAGGTAAACCCATGAAAGTATCTAGATTAACAATAAATTAAGGATATTGAAAAACACATCTTCCCGAAACAAAATACTGTCTCCTTTTTGTTTGTCTTTTTTCATAATCAAAATCAAAGGATGCATATACATTTTGTATTTGCCAAAACTGCATGCATAATACCTTTCAGCAAGGAAGTTTCAGAATGTCGCCACATATCAATAAATTGATTTTGTTTGAAAACCTGAAGATTCAAGATAATTACACTGCAGATAACGACACAAGTGCCAGTCACAATATATACTTTTTTTCTATTAAGTCCATTTATCTATGACAAAGATTAATATGGCAAAACCTTGACAATATGCACAGCATGGTGAGGTGATTGGGTACTTTCTGTGAAAATATCTTCCAAATTTGTCCAGAAATATTTGAGTTCAGTTAACAAGATTTGGATGTACGGTATATTCAGACAGATGAAGATGGCTAACTTTTGCTGCGTAAATAAGGAGGTTTCGGAAAGCTATGGAAAAGGTAAGCTTGTTTCGAATAATTTCAAAAGAAATCTGTAAGAAGAGACTTTGAAAAAGAAATTCAGAAAGACAATGTATTTCAATAACACAAGATGTATTTTCTCCCAAAGTACCCCATAAATCAAACATCTTGACTTACCCCATAAAACAAAGAGTAATACAAACCAAGTGTTTAGAAACTTCAACTTTCTCCGCTTCAATATAGTAGATATGATTCCATTGGAACTTCAACAACACAAATCATACTTCAAACAGCTAAGTCACATCAAAGCAGCCCTTAATGATTCTTGAGTGAAGACTTTCTGAATGAGTATTACTGCTTCCTCTATTCCAAGATCACACGAAATATGATTCATTGATTGAAACAAGTTTTAATCATCAGAGGTTTCCCATTCGAGCTTGTTGTTAGAATTCCATAATGGATGCATCAGCACAAATCCACTGATCTTCTTAGACATTCAAGTTCCAAACATCATGACAATGTACAGAAAGATCAGCATAATGCTTTACAAAAAATATTATTGGCATTGCAAACATATAATTAGGAGATCCTTTTATCACTATCATGTAAATGTTGCCATACCATTTAGTCCCTGAAAACATTGCAAAATGGAAAACAACAAACAAAAGAATGTGCATTATGAAAAGTTTCTTACAAGTACAAACTTTGATCAAACCAAAATACATGTATACCTCTTGTTCTCGAATTTTGTCATACAAATCTAGTAGCAAATAATAGATTGCTTATCGCATCGACTTCAAATGTAGATCAATGCAAAATAGTCCATCAATTATCATCGATTTGGACAAAAACAAATGCACCTTTTCATATATATCACCTGTGATATATGATTTATCAAATGAAATAGATTTTTTTTAATGGACTAAATGAGATTTCACCCCATATTTAAAAATTGTCCCATCATATTTCGGTAGCAGGTGACCATATGTTCAAAGCATTTCTAGGAATCGTACAAACACAACATCCATTCACAGCTAACAATTGCTCATCCCATGTAGATGATAAAATATTCAATCCTTGCTGAGAGATGAATTACTATCGTAACAAGAGTTACACAAAGCCACACATATATACCTGAAAGGGGCTTGCCATTAAAATGGGCCATTTTCTTCAATAGTGTGCACAACTGGACACCAAAGAGATTAATTGTGGTATGTTTGATCAAATTCCAGAAGAAACTGTTGGAGGAGATGCACACACAAGGGCACATAATTACAAGAATGAAGAGTTACCTGAACTCCATATGCATTGTGCACAACTAGACTCCAGTCCATGGAGATTCATTGTGGCAAGTTCAAACTCCAATTGAAATTGTCGGAGTTGACTTTGAGTTTATTGGGGTTTTACGCCGTTTTCAACTACCAGGGTCATATCGCGGCGGCTGGAGCACCTACCCATGGATTCCTGTTGTTTCTCAAACCAGTACTACCACAACACCCTTACCGAGCCCCCAGCTGCTCACCCACTTAGGTTAACGATTTCAAACCCATTGGTGGGTGACAATTTTGTCAGAAAGGGTATTAGCCGCGGCCGTTGTCGGAGTTGAGTACACAAGAAATTGCTAACAGACTGGCAGATGGACATACAGATGGACAGACAACCAGGGCCATAACATTATGACCCTTCAGGTCAATCAAAAGGCAGTTAGGATATTGACAGTGTCAAGTTTCAAACCCAAAATCCCTCAATTGATAGTCGTTACCAATCCAAATAAACTTTTTTTTCAGATTCTTAATACATGCTGTTTAATTTGTAAATACAATTACCAAACCAAAACACATTTTGAATTGTGGCCTTCACTCATGACATTTTTTGACACAGTCTACAGGTCAGACAAGTCTTACCATGGAGCAAACACACCACAAAATAGAAATGCTGCATCATATATAAATTCTTTTTTTGTAAAGACATATTATTAATGTTAATCATTATCTTTTCTTCTGCATGTTATATTTAGGTTCATTATTGCTTGTAAAAGCTTTCGAATAGTTATCAACATACAATTACCTTCTGAAAATGTGGCTAAACATGGTGCAACAAGAAAGACTTAAAACAAAACACATCTAAAACATGAAATCCGTAACAAATATTTATCCGTAACAAATATTTAAAGAGCTGGCTGTTAGCCTGGGATAAATACTATACCACATTTACCATTTCCAAGGTATTGGTTGGCTATATGAAGGTTCACATCCAACTTAATAGGTCACATAAAGACAGGACCTTCATTTAAAGTCTCATCTGAAAGACTAGATGAACAAGACAGGAACCAGTCATACTTGGTATACTGCGTCAGCAACATCCTTTCCTCCAAATGTTTAAGCAAGGCATTACTATCACCAGCGCAGACACAAAATTAAAGCCACAAGTTGCTCATATAACTAGAACTGTCGCAAAGCGGATGAATACCCCCCACTAGGGCCTTGTCACTGAAAAAGTGCTATAGGTCAACAGGTTCTTGACTTAGAGCAAGGAAATGGATTTTAAACAAAGTCCAATTGTGACCTTGACCTTTGACCTTGGTGACCCAAAAACAATTGGG